>JALLPI010000018.1:0-75681 GCA_036939935.1 Cyclotella atomus | reverse complement strand
ACACCAAAGAGGGCTCCGAAAAGCAAAGATGAAATCACTAAGAGTCACACATAATATTGCTGCTATGTGTGACAGAAGACATGTGTGCAAAACTTGCTCTCATGGAATATTGATGGACACATATCCCAATCAATAGCTTTTATGTCAAAAAGATAAGATCTCTGGATTCATCATTACGACAAATATGGGATGCACAACTGCATATTGGTTTTTCAAATTTCGTAATAGGATGGATATCTCGCTCTTGGCAACAAGGGCTACACAGATATGGTTCAGATGATCCAGGTGGTCAAGCAGCTTAGCTCCTAACCCTAATATGGGACGGGTTATGCGAACCAATTTGGGCTTGCCGCAATGATATTCGGTCAAATACACCAAACCCAACAGATCTGCTAGAAATGGCGTCTCTCAGAGAAATATTGGAATGGTATTGCAAAATCAGGATGGAATTCCTACCAGGGAGATTTTGATTTATGACTGAATTTACAGCAGACGAGATAAAGTGGTGCGACCAAGATCAGCGCCCACAAGTGTTAAATCCATTCAGCTATAACCTTGATGGCTGAAGAGAGGTTGAGAGTTTGGACTTTACACTTCAAATAGCCATCACTTGCTAACCCTTAGATTGTCATTATGGTACCATTACCATTCTTACAATAACCTCGAACCAAAAGTCTAAAATGTCCGTAGTAATCCTGGTTTGCAATAAGCACACGAATCTGAACTGGCAGATCACTGGTACACCTGCCATCATCCATACTACCATCCAACTTGTTCCAGAACAGCATCAAGAAGGATTGGGATGAAGGTTACTCAGTCCTTGGCATCAGGTCCAATTTTCAGAATCATGTTGTGACTGAAAAAAGATAATGTTTTAAATTGGCACCATAACTTTTATGTGATAATCAATTTAGTATTATCAGATAAATGTAAACTAAAGTGTTTATCACCTTTATTGGTTGACTTAGAGCATCTCACACCACATCCTTGTTTAGATTAAAACACAAGAAGCTATCTGGTATGATTCATGTTTCATGTAGGATTTGTTGTGATGATTAATGAGCAAAGTAGATCAAAAGATTCCATGTCCAACAGAAGTGCGCATTCACAATTGTCTCTCACTCGGCAAACCATTTGCGGTTCATCCTGAAGAGCCATCCTCAAACTCTATGACACACGTATTTACCATTCACATCGCGCAAGAATTTCTCGTTCACCAAGGAATACTCTAAGCACCTGTACCCTTGGCAACCCCATTGATTCCGTTCCTTGTGGAATATTCGAAAATTGGCTTTGTCGACGGCACCAAAGAAGTTTTCCAGCGCTGCTCCATCACTCGCAAATCCTTCTAATTGATGCAACTCAATTTGAACTTGATTGACTTGTACATCTCCATTGGCAATACTTTCCAAAAGTGGTGCCATTACCATAACTTCACATCCTTCACAATCAATCTTAAAAATATCAATTGCACGTCCTGTGTGTCCCAGTTCTTTGATCACCGTTGCAGCACTTTTGTATGAAGGACCAAGTTCACTGTTGTCCTCACCAAACCCCCACTCATGAAACGTAGCAACATCGTGGCCAACAAAATTGGCCTCGGGAACAGTAGGATCAAACGTGTGAATTTCGCACCCCATATGCGCTTTGACCGCTTTCTCAAACGAAATATCATTGTTGCTCCCAACAGAGTACACCAAACATCCTTCGTTCTTTGCTTTTTTTGCAATAAAGTCTACACCACAAACAAACTTGGGGCCATCACCAATTGATTTGTAACGTACACTGCCACCAAACCGCTCGTCATCGAAACATATCGCCTCTGGTTCGTACTTGTCCCAAAATGTTCTTTGTTCTTTGTATGTTAAAGTAGTAGAAGTTTCTTGCCGAGCCTTCCGCCGCGCGTTGAACTGTTCGTCAAGTTTGTCTAATGTGGATTCGCAATCGGATCCCGTTCCGGCAACTTTCAGCAGCTTGTTACCTCCCTGATCACGGAGCTGGAGGACAGCAAAGAGATTGACGGCTCCAATGAGCACGAGTGCCAGCATCGGTGTTCTAAATAATCTCGACGACGGCATGGTCGTTTTGTTGTGTGGGAGGGGGTGGGGCACGCTTTAGAGTTTCTTACAATTATCAGTTAAGGCGCATCTCTTTACTTCATGTGGGTTTATTAGGAGGGTGTTGTTAGTTTGAGTTTAGAGGAGATACGATGGCGGAGGAAGTGGGCTACGATATCTCTTGAGAGGGGCTGCTGGCTGGGCTGGGTGGATGGTGATTGAGCTGTTATCTTTTGCTCTTGCTTCCATTTTGAGTCTCCTTTTACCCATCATGTTCATGTATTTTTAGAATAAACACATAAAAGGTAACGATGGGGGTCAATATCCAGCTCTTGCACAAGTTACATTTTATATTCATACACCATTGTCTATCAATTGACAAACCATTTGAGGTTCATCCTCACACTCTCCTACACACATATTCACCGTTCACATCACGCAAGAATTTCTCGTTCACCAAAGAATACTCTAAGCATAAGTACCCTTGGCAACCCCAATGATTCCGTTCTTTGTGAAATATTCGAAAATTGGCTTTGTCGACTGCACTAAAAAAGTTTTCTAGTGCTGCTGCATTATTTGCAAATCCTTCTAATTGATGCAACTCAATTTGAACTTGATTGACTTGTACATCTCCATTGGCAATACTTTCTAACAGTGGAGGCATCACCACACCCTCACATCCTTCACAGTCAATCTTAAAAATATCAATTGTACGACCTGTGTGTCCCAGTTCTTTGATTACAGTTGCGGCACTTTTGTACGCAGGACCAAGTTCACTGCCATCCTTACCAAACCCCCACTCATGAAACGTGGCAACATTGTTGCCAACAAACTTGGCAGTTGGAACAGTAGGATCAAACGTGTGAATCTCGCATCCCATAGTCGATTTGACAGCACTTTCAAACGAAATATCATTGTTACTGCCAACAGAGTACACCAAACATCCTTCGTTCTGTCCTTTCTTTGCAATAAAGTCTACACCGCAAACGAATTTGGGACCATCGCCAAGTGATTTGTAACGTACACTGCCACCAAACCGCTCGTCGTCAAAGCAATTCGCCTCTGGTTCGTACTTGTCCCAAAATGTTATTTGTTTCATACTACTAAATCGTTTGGATGCTTTGGAGTTGAAAAAAGTTTCTTGCCGAGCCTTCCGCCGCGTGTTGAACTGTTCGTCGAGTTTGTCTAGTGCGGATTCGCAATCGGCTTCGGTTGCAGCAACTTGCCGTGGATCGTCACCTCCCCCAAGGAGCCGGAAGACAGCAAATAGATTGACGGCTCCCATGAAAATGAGTGCCAGCATCGGAGTACTAAATTTCGACGATAGCATGATTGTTTGGTTGCGAGGGAGGTGGGGGGCTCGCTTTAGAGTTTCTCACAATTATCTATAAATGCGCATCTCTTTACTTGTATAGTGGGAGGTTGTTGTTACCTAGTGTTTGGTTGAGAATAAAGAAAGAGGGAGCTTTTGAACAACATTTAATTCATAACATACACAAGCAATTGTAAAAACATAAAAGGTAAAGATACTAGGTCTTTCGCACACAAACTCCATCTAACCAACACCAGATCGAAGATGCCTTCCACAGCAACGACAATAACAGCGCTAGCCGCCTCGGCTGCCCTCTTAGCCTACGGAGCCACCCGCCTCTCTTCGAAATCCAAAGAAATCGCCGAAATTGATGATCTCGACGAAGACGACTTCCTAACACCCGAAGACGTCACCTCCATCTTTGACAAACTATTCATGCAAATGCAACAAGTCGTTCTACAACTCTCGCAACAGGTCCAGCAGATTCAAATGTCTGGACAGGTCATTCCCGAAAAGCAACTAAGGCAGTTGCTAAAGAGCGAGTTCGAACGTGCCCTTCAACAGCTGCAGGCTCAAGTATTGGAAGAGGCGGATGTCGATGCCGATTGTTTAGAGGAGGCCACGTGGGAATTTATCCAAGAGGGAGAAAAATATCCCAAGGTTAAACGTGCCGTGGAGCGATTTCAGGCGTTGTATGAAAGTGTGAGTGGTGTAGAATGCAAGGGATGGCATCCCAACAAGGGGGTAGAATCAGGAGGGGTTAAAGGGGGGAGTAAGAAGGAGTTGACGGCGAAAGAACTTATTGAAGCTGCCAATTTGTATTTCGATAAGATTACGGAGACTATGGTGTCAATGGCCAATAGCTACAAATTGCAGGGGAAGAATTTGAAAGACCCGCAGGTGGCTCAGCAGTATCAAATGGAGGCGAGTACGGATGCAAATGAAGTGGCGGAGAAGGCGTTGGAGGCGAAAGGGATTAGTATGAGTGATTTCAGGAGTGCTATTGATAAGCTTTCGAGGGTTCCTAGCGTTGGGCAGACTCTGGGAATGCTTCAATTGAAACAGCAGCAAGAGTTGATGGAGGCAGGTGTTCCCATGATGTAAAATAATGTGAACCTACAATCACTGACTTTCTACCAGAAGACACATGGAATAATTGAAAAGCATTTAATAGTTTCAATTAGTTACTTATTATCTGGCTTGCTACTGCTCTATCTAGATGATCTCTTCACCACTTCTTTTGATCTCTCAATGGAGCTTCACACAACATAACCAGCCTCATAATCACTGCACACTACATAATTGGTTCATGTTTCTAAAGAAATATCCAATAGCTGGCCTTCAAATTTGAAGCTTGGTGTTGATTTCATTTGTTTGGTTATAATACCAGTATGTCATCTTCATTTAGATAATAGACTTCTATTACTTTGTTTATACAGACAGATGCAGATGGAGAGTTCCAAGCAACTAAAACTTTTCACGGATGAGATCTGGCTTCTTCACTTATAAAAATATAGATAAGATGCTTGATTCTATCCAAGGGATCACATCACTATCCTCATGAATGCTATAACCATAACGATTTCCAGTATCACAAATTGACTGTTTAAACCAATTCAATTGATTCTCTTTGGGGCATTAGAGTGCCAATGCCAATTAAAACACTATCCACAGCTGACTGTTCACCATTTTATTATTATTATTAGTATTATTATTAGTATTATTATTAGTATTATTATTAGTATTATTATTAGTATTATTATTAGTATTAGTATTATTAGTATTAGTATTATTAGTATTAGTATTAGTATTATTAGTATTATTATTAGTATTATTATTATTATTTATCAATTATTTAAGAACTTGGAAGGCTTGCTATTGGCGATGCACTTGATAGAAGCCATGAAGACCATGGAACTAAGTTAACTATTGTGGTTAGTAAAATTACTGAGCTAACTGCAGGTGATAGGTGACAGTGGCAGCTGAGAGGGCTGAGGAAGATGTCCTGATAGGTAAGTGCTGCATCTGCAGCTGCGCCTACTGGGGCAGTGACCTCAGTTCTACCTGCATGTGGCAATCAGGAGTGCAGGGCATAGGGTAATGCAAATGGCAGGCTAGAGATAGGTGGAGCCATTGGGGTTTTAGCAACACTCATGTGGAGAGATTATGGTGCATGAGCATGAGCGTGCCGGCCACTAGCTGAAGAGTAAGTATCACGTGATCACTTTTTAACAATAGTGAATGTTTTGAGTTTTGATGATTCAATTAACATATTATCACCTCTATAGCATCAGAGATTTATTAGCCAGTGAAGTGGCTGGGGGCGGCAGAGACAAGCTCAGACTCAGAAGAAATACCAATCAAAAACATGGCCAGGCATCAAAGACTTCATCATCGAGTATGCGAATGGGAAGCCAGAGCATGTCACCAACAAGAAGGAGATTCATACCTAGTTTAGTTGCCGACACCCCTCCGGAAGTCTCTGTGATGGCAGTTGAAAACCTTTGCGCCACTGGGGAGGGACCCAGTCGCACACCCCAACAAAATATCTACTACAAAACTGAGGGGTCTGTAACCATATCAAGTTTTTCCTCGTTGTCCCCCCGAATCAAAACATTTTTCACGTAACGATAACTAAGTAAGAATCTAATCATAAACGTTAGTAACAACATTAGGAAGGATTGCAAAGGCCGAAAAACTCCTGACTTTTGGAAAACACAGTATCCGTATGTTCCGGAGGAGGTGCTTCTAGTCTACAATACTTTCAGTTGGTCGAAGTATTGACTTCATGCCGGCTCTGACGGGACACACAAACATCAATAAATTGGGTGCTACCCCTGTTTTACAACATTCCCTTGAAAAGATTTTGAGATCCATCAGTCTCGTCAATTTGTGGCTAAAACTGGGCAGTTGATCGGATCAGTACCAGAACTGACGTAGGAATCTGTGGAGATGCACAAGCTGTTCTTTGAAAAAAATGACACATGCGGTGTGCTGGCAAATCATAGATCAAGCTAAAAGGCTCTCGACGTCGGAGATGAAACAGATGAGCACAATTCTTTCAGCCGATCAATTCATCTGCTAATTCTTTGGGGGATCCAAGAGTCAAGCAGAGCAAGCGACAATTCGCAACACAATCGATTCAGAATAAAGCAGATTCAATGCGAGCAATACCAACACTGATACTAATTCTGCCCGTCGTAGTTCGTGGATTCCAAGTATTGACAATCATGCCTCCCAGCGTCTCAGCCATATCCACAACAACCTCCAGAACGTCGCCGCTGTCGATGGCACTGCCAGGCAATCAGAATAAGAGCGAGGGCATCAGAAAACGGTCCGCGGCTCCGCTGAATTACATCGACGGGTCAGCCGAGGACATATCGGCCAAGGCGATAGAAATCCCACTGAATGTGAACGGCGGAGCGGCATCCGTGGCAGCGACACCCAACAACCACGCCGTGCAGTACCTCGTCACCAAAATGATCCCGCTGGTTGCCATCTCAGCCATGCTGGCCATCTTCCTCACAAAGTACCTGGCGGCCTTCTCCAGCCCCACCGCCCAGAGCATCAAACTGGTCTACGCCGGAGCCATCGCCGGCATCATCTCCCGGACATTCTGCGCCCCCATCGAAATGGTCTCCACCGTCATGATGTGCCGCGGCGACGAATGCTCCACCATGACGGACGAGCTGTCCAAAACCTGGCAAAAAGAGGGATTCAGAGGGATGTTCAAGGGCAACGGAGCCAACTGCCTCAAAGTGGCCCCCTCTCGCGGAACCCAATTCCTCGTTTACGAATTCGTCAAACGGCGCATGCTCCTCGCCGGCATTGGCATGGCCGCCTCGGGCTCCCTCCATGCTGGATCCCGCCTCTTTGCGGGGGGAGTCGCCGGCATGGTCGCCGCCGCGATCGTCTACCCCCTCGAGGTGGTCAAGACTATGCTCACCCTCTATCCGGAGAGATGCTCCTCCATTCCCTCAGCCTTGAAAATGGTCTATAAGTCCTCCGGATTCTCGGGACTGTACCGCGGCCTTGGACCCACCCTCGTGGCCATGTTCCCGTATGTGGGCGTCGAATTCATGGTGTACGAAACACTCAAACATCGATGGGAAACCTTCATCGGTCCCGTTGGGACCTTTGCCCTCCTCCTCCTCGGAGCGGCTGGAGGAGCCGCCGCCCAGGCCTCTGCTCATCCCCTCGATGTTATTCGGCGTCGTATGCAGATGCAGAGTATGGTGGGGGTGAAGAAGGATGATGACGAGAAGAAGAATGTTCAATACAAGAATATGTTTAGCGGATTGTATCAGGTTGGAAAGAAGGAGGGTGTGCATGTGCTTTTCAAGGGGTTGGGTCCGGCTTGTTTTGAGAAGATTCCTAGTACGGCGATTGGGTATTTCATTTACGAGTTTTTGAAGGTTACGTTGAAGGTGTCTTCGGTTTAGAGAGTGAGGATGTTGGTGCTGTACGGATAGTAATATATGGATTTGGGGTGACATGTTATTTGAGAGGAATAAAAAGTGGTACAAGGTTCTGAAGGCATTAACATATGACGTGAAACTTTTCTCGTCTTCTTGGGATTTGAAGATGGCTTTGCATCCCCCTTCAACTATTATGAGGCTTTGATGCTAAATTTGTCAACTTGCAAGGCATGAAAGTCGAAACTCTTTTGGCCAGAGAATGGGTAATCTGATTTTTTGGCGTGCTAGATAGTGCTTTGTGTATGTGTTCGCGTGCGTTTACTTCAGTGAAGTGCATAAGATGATAGCCGGTGAATTTGTGTACTTTAACATCATCGTGATTACAGAAAGAGCATCTCCTTTTCTCTGGTTTGTGACTTGTACTTACCAACGAGAGTAACAGATTAGATTGTATTCCATATATTAATATCATCTGCCCGCAGGAACACCAGTGTTGAAAAGGTAACCTCTAGAATGAGTAATGCTCTTGAAACAACATCTTCTTTGAGTATGAACTTGATTGAACTGAGCTGACAACAGCAATAAATAGTTAAAACAGCTGAGGCGCCGAGAAGCCAATGCGATCTACAAGTCTATTTTAGGGTCTGTTTAGAGGCCATTTCGGGTTGGGAGGGGAGAGACAGCTGTAACGGTCTGACCGCCGTCCGCAGCAGAATTCTCTAGCGCGTTCCTTTGTGCTTTCCCCCCTTGCTTTCGCTAGCTTCGTTGCCTTGTGTGCATTTGACCAACGCCACATAACCAACACGCAACACAGGAAACGCTTGCAGGGCAACTGAACGCCTTGCTTCATCGTGCTAGAGAGAGCCCCGCGCTTAAGGCCACCGTGTTGTAGACTAGCAGCCAGCTAGGCAAGTACCTACCGCGAGGCCAAGCCATCAAATCAACTTCCAACTACCCCAAAGCATCTGATAGCCCTCTCCGACACCAAAACATTGCAGATTGACACCAGACCAGCCCCTTCATCAATTGTTGCAACCACAAGCCAAGCACTCCATCGACATCATCGTCATTGGATTCAATATCACTCATCGCGATCCCCAATCATAAGTATCTTCACATCTGAGTCGAACAGCCATCTCTGCAACCAATCACACACTTAAACTTGTGGACTTCTGGCTCTTATTTAGCTTCTCAAGAAACCAACACTACTGCCCAGGCCCCCCCCCCCCCCCCCCCCACGACGAATAGTATTGCAGATCACGATCATTGTCGTTGCAGATATGAATGAACCGTCATATGATAATAACGACTTTTGCCCCATCCAATTGGGTGCCCACATCGGCACAGTAGCCTCAAATGCAGACAATGACTCTCTTGATTTCAATCCCACTGATAGCAGCAACCCGTTGAGCATGAATCTTGGCTATGACAATGACAATGACTTACTGTCATCAGAGGCTATGGATTTTTTTGAAGCCGTCACCGACTCTTCATCATATGGCAGACCCTCTCCAGTATTTCCTCATCAGCAAGATGCTGACTGTCTCGATTTTGAGGATTTCCCCGGTTTGTCCCAGGATATGCATATCCAAGGATCTGATTTTAACTACAAGGACGACACTTTTGGTGCTCTATCTACAGACGACGAAAACGAAGAATACTGCGCAGAGCTTGCAGAAAAATGGGTCGAAGAGCAGATGCAGCAAGAAGATTTGCGTCGTCTCAGTGCTTCGAATGAACATAGCAGTGACAACTTTTTGCATACTGCTCCTTCGGAGCCATCTGCCGCTCAGCATCTTTGCAAATCTGAGTCCACTACATCACTCAAGAGCCCTGGTCCTATTCCAACCGCATTAAATCCCATCACTCCAGTGCAACCAAGTATCCAACCGACCAAGTCAACGCACAAACGTGCCAAACGGTCAGTCAGTGAAGTGTCTAACTCGTCTTCCACGCAGAAGCCAGGGAAGAGGCGTAACGCAAAAAACCAAACCCACACTATAACTTTCAGGAGCCAATCTAGGATTCGAATGGATAAGGCTTTACAGGAGCGTTCTCAAGCACAGATGGCACTTCGTGAAGCTGTAAGAAACCTCAAGAAGGCTCAAGCCACGGAGCGTGAGTGCCGAGCTAGATATGCATCTGCCACACTTCTCGTCAAGACAACCGCAGAGAAGGAATGTGATTCCTTGCTGCGAGAAGAGACGCCATGGAACAAGATGTTTCGTCAGCTCAAGACCTACAAGGATGAGACTGGAGGTTGTAATATCAACGATAACAAGTCTCCCGAAATGGTTAAGCTAACTGCCTGGATTTGCAAGAACAGAAAGGATTGCAAAATGAATGGCAAGGCTACCCACGCAAACAGAGTCTCGCCGACGCCTTCAGTGAACGAACCCAGGATCCCGATTGAGCAAGGTTCTTCTTCCAGCAGCGTGTCAACTTCTCAACCGAAACATGCAGCATCTGCTCAATCTACAAAGAATCAAGCTGCAATCGTATCTCCCGAAGAAGTCGACGATGCATCTGTTTTCGAAGACTTGGACGTGGACAGCATACTGGCCGATCCGTACAAAAAGATTGCTCTCGATCGCATTGATTTCGACTGGGATCCTCGAACATCGCGTTGGAATGAGATGTACAAGCAACTCCAAGAATTCAAGGCAACGCATGGAACGACATTGGTGCCTCATGCCAATTTTGGTCTCGGGGCCTGGGTAAAACGCCAGCAGGTGCAGTATAATTTCTACTCCAACGGGAGCAAAACTGAGTTAACTGAGGAGCGTGGTAAGTCATTAAAATTTGAATGATGTTATATACTGAGTTGTCAATCTGAAACACCTGATTTCGTCTCGACTTCAGTACGTATGCTGAACGACTTAGGATTTGTTTGGAGCCGCCGCAGTAAGAATTGGAATGAGAATTTCCAGCGTCTGAAGCGATGGAGCGAGGAGCACGGGTCGTGTCACATTCCTGACGGAACTGAAGACCCTGAACTCGTGGCATTATCAAAGTGGGTTGCAGATCAACGAGGTAAGATTGCTGCAGGATACTGATTTTATAGTGTACAGCAGAATGCCGCTAACATTTCAAATCAACATCTTACAGCTCACTATAAGCGACAGATTGCCGACGACAGCCCAAACGAAAGCGATACCAACGAGGAAACTGCTGCGAAGAAAAAGTCCAAGAAGAAGCTCTCTAAGCTTTGTCCTGAAAAGATTCAAGCACTCATGAGTATCGGATTTGAATTTGATTCCAGAGACGCCAAGTGGCTGCAAAAGTTTGATCTCTTGATGGAGTACAAGAAGATACACGGCGATTTTTTGGTTCCATCTGGCTACGAAGCAGATCCTACACTTTCTAACTGGGTTTCTTCGCAGCGGCAGCAATACAATTACTACCAAAAGGGATGCAAAAGCCACATGACGGAACGCCGACTCAAAATTCTGAAAGATGCTGGTTTTCCCTTCGCGAGCAAGAAAGAAGAGATACTAAAGATGAAAGACGAAGCAACACAGCAAATTATGAACGAATTTGAAGCCAAGCCCTGGCTTGAGAAGTACAAGGATTTGTTGTTGCACATTGCCCAACATGGCAGTATTGATTCGTTGCAAAAGAGCAACTCACTTCTACATGACTGGGTTGGAACTCAACGCGAAGAACTCCTTTGCCCAGTCTCTGAATCCATAGATCCGGACACCATTAGTCCAACTGAAAAAGAACACTGTTCACTCATGAAGGCCGCGGACTTGTTCGCGTCATCTCTGGCTGCTGAACGTGCAGAAGCCAATAGCTCCTCTGTTTATAAGGAGAACTTGTCGTGGGATTGCCAATTTGGTACTCTAGCCGCTTGGTACATCAAGTATGGAACTTATTCTAACAAGGGTATGCCATCTAAACTCAAGAAGTTCATGTCCAAGCAGCAAGAGCATCACCGCTTGTTTTGTTCTGGAGCCGAGTCAGAGCTCACCCCAGAACGCGTCGAGAAGCTCCGTGATATCTTCTTTCCTTTTGATAACCAAGCTACGAATGAACCTGCCAGCAACGACGTAGCAGCAGCCCGCAGGAATAGGTCATGGGAAGAATATCGGCTTGATCTCGCCATCAGCTACATTCAAAAGGGAAATTATGATATGCAAGCTATAGATGATTTGGAGCTGCGTCGATGGGCCACAGAGCAGAAACGCCAACACAAACTTTACTTAGCGGGAAAGCAATCATCTCTTTCCTCCGCCCAGATTCAACGATTGATTGACATCAGATTCATATCAAAACGTGCAAAGCAGTGGTCCTTTCCAGAGTTATGTGGAGATCTAATGGCTTTCAGGATTCAGTTTGGTACATTTGATGTGGCCAATGCCAAAGTCGTCACCAACTTCAAGGCTTTAAAGGGAAAACCATTGTCTTCTGGCCTTGCATTCACCACTCTGCACAATATTCAAGAATTGATGAACAAGTTGAAAGTAGCTAGGCATGAATTCACTGAAGATCAGTTGACGAAACTTAGCAGTGTAAGCTTTCCGTGGGTTGAACCTGCGGTTATCGCTCCAGATATCACCTCTGTATCTAGTTCTGAAGTCGCTGCATCTATTCCGGGAAACGCAACCATACATGAGAATACAGCTTCCAGTACACAACTTGCTGCCGCTCTAGATCCTCCAATAGCAAAAAACATTTTCGGGATGACGCTGGAAATGTCTGTGATGACAAAACAGTGAAGAAGGGTATACTAGTTGACTTGAGAATAGAGCTAACAATTTCATTTAACATTCCATACATTTTGCTACTACATCTACCGCAAAACTAACTGGTGTCATACTCAGCGCAAAACCTAGCTCGCCGTTGTGTAACGAGCAGGATACTTCTTCATGGTGTCAGCACTCATACTGTTACCAAAGAACTGCTCACCTATCACTGCCTCCTGTCTTCGCATCATCTCCCTCTGCAACTTTTGCTCGGTTGTATCCCTCACGAAACCGCAGAACATCCGCTCACCATTCGCCAGTGTTACTTCAGACACACCCAACTCGATGGGGAAATTAGACCCATCCTTTCTACGCGCAATGAGTGGGCGCTTTCTGCCAATGACCCTCTTGACTCCGGTTTTGACGTACCTCGCGAGATGTATATCATGATTCTTTGCATCCTGTTCATTGCAAATCAATGATATGTTTTGTCCTAAAAACTCATCCTCGGTCCACCCAAACATGGCAATAGCAGCTTGATTCACCACCAAGATCAGTCCACGTTGGTCAATACCAAACATTGGGTCAAAGCTTGCATTAATCATGGCCTTGCAAAGCTCATCCTTGTGTCGAATCTCCGCTTGATGCTCTTCGAAGAGGGAGCAATCCTTCATGTGAATAAAGTACACCTTCTCCTCAGTACAATCAAACGAGGTCATGAGACGGATACTCAAATCTACAGGAACGTCCATCCCAAATCGATTCACTGCAGTAGCACGTAGATGCTTGTGACTAGTATCATTGGCATCATGAAGCTTCTTCTGCTCCTCACGAGCACGATGACAGATCTCGGAAATGTTCCTACCACTAAGTTCACAGTTGGGATATCCAAACAGCTGAATAGCCGCATCATTCGCCATCCAGATGATACCACTCTCAAAGATACTGAACATTGGATCGAGAGAGGCCTCGACGACATCTCTCATGTGTTGGTGGTGTTGATCGTTTGTACCCTTGGTGAGCTCATTCACCAGCTCGCTTTCGTGTGTTTTACCATGCTTAGATACTTCAGGTGGGGCAGGAATGACGTAAACACACGCAAATGGATCTGCGGCAATGTCATCCAAGTGACCTATCATTCCCCTGGGTAGCTTGACAAAGTTGGCTCGAAATTTAAGTGATGTGTCATCATCCACTTGAACAGTAACGGTGTGATGGCTCGGTTTGCTGGTCGATAGGTCTTTGGCCAACTCATCCCAACATCCACTAGATTCCTCACAAAAGGAGAACAGAGAGCAGAAGCTCATGTCGTCGACATTGGTTAGAAACAATAGACGGGCAGCCTTGTTTCTGTAGACGATCTTTCCTTCCTTGTCGAGAAGAAAGGCAGCGTCTGGAGAACCTTGCATGAAGGTCACAAGTTTGTTGAATGTTGCTGCATTCTTGGTAGTAGTTTGTTTTGGTGTGGTGGGGTTGTTTAGATGTTTAAACGGGCAAGACATGTTGTCGAAGCAGGTGCTGCTTTGATTGCAAGTGAGGTGCTTCTTTGAATTGCAAGTGCGTGTTAACGAGTTCTCTAATGACTAATGAATTATGGATCAATCAACCCTGGGAAAGGAAATGTCAAGAATCCCAGATGTATTCACTTCGAAGGAATTGATCATTGTTCTCCTCTTCATTTAGTGTTCTCGTTCGTCAGTTGCAATGCCGAGACCGCTCAGAGAGGTGCCGCCGAGAGTCATTCACATCAAGGACGGCTGCAAAGAAAAAAGGTTCGCATTTGGATATGGCGGGAAGAATCCCATCCTCTCTTTATCCTGGACTCCCATTTGTAAGATTTATTTGGACAGAAACCTGCAGGGAATGTTGTGTGTACCGGTGCGATAGATAAGCCCTCTCTCCAATAATAATGGGTCCAGGAGCCCTCCATGAGGTTAACCAACAGCAAACATCAAAGTCAGCACAAGATTGCGAACGAAGATCCTTTTCACCGCGTTTATCGTGAAACGAACAAAAGAGGACAGTGGGATCAGCCCTGCTGTTGCCACAACACAAAGCTACAAAGCCTCCGCCATCCAGCTCCATAATTGCACCCCACAGAGCTGCCATTTAGAGTTGTCTAGAGCTCTCTCCCAAGTTGTTACCCGCTGCCAAAGATCCAACGCACTCATCATCTCTGTACACACCTGACATCTGAATTGCAAGTGCCCAACCCAACATGCCGCCCTACCCCAACGAATACGACGAACGCAGCCGTCAATCCTACGCCTCGGGCGTCTACGATTCCCGGGGCTACCCCATCGACCCCTCCGTCTACTCCGGCCAAGGCCAACTGGCCATCGTCGACCAGGGATCCGTACCGGCCCCTCCCCGCTACAACAACCAAGTCGGATCGTGGAACGGGGACGAAGTCTCCGTCATGGGGGGCACCTTCGAATCTCGCGCGCGGTCCATCGCCGGATCGGCCGCCATGGTACCCAAGGCCAAGTATTCTTGGGCCAGTGAAAGTCTGGGCACGCAGTCTACCGTTATGACGAGGCGATCTCTCGCCACGGCGAGTGTGCCCGAGCCGAATCAAGAGAGGCAGAGCAAAGTCGTGGAGGGGAGGATGTGGGCCTCGTTTGCTTGGTTTGTGACCTTTCCCATCCCCAACAAGTGTATTATGCGCCCTACGAAGGATGCCAAGCAGGCTTGGCGTGAGAAGGTGGCGCTCTTTCTCATCATGGTTTCTTGCTCCGTCTTCTTTGTGGGTGTGTTCGGTTTCGTCCCCCTCCTGCTATGTAAGGAGGATACCATCTTTGCCATGTCCGATATCTGGCTCCAGACGGGAGAGAATTGGTTGGTTGTCCACGGTACCATTTACGATGTCAAGGATTTGATCTACAAGCATCCCGGCGGGGTGGATGGTATTGTCGACTTTTTGGGTAAAGATGCCTCCAAGGTCTTTCCTCGTGCTCCTCCCGTGACTCTCCCCCAAAAGTGTTTGGATATGGAGAAGGTCGAAGCCTACGGTTTGAATGTGGAAGGCCCCGAGAATAACTTTACCAACCCCACCTGTCAAGAATTCACCGAGCTCGATCAGTTGCTCGGGATTACTTGCCACACCTTTGCCGCCGGATCTGCCGGAGTCGCCAAGTTCCTTGGAGACTTTGAACGCGGTATTCTCTCTCATACCACCGCCGGGCTCAACGGTGACGGTTCCATCTACTGGATTGCCCTCTACGATCGTGTCTACGATGTCACCACCTACGTTAATGCCATCCGCGAGAACCAAGAGCCCGCCGTGGATGGAGAAGAGCCCTCACTCGACACCAACCCCGCCGCCTGGCTTACCCCCACACTCAACAAGGTTATTATGAACTCTCTCCGATCCGACGCCACCGATCTGTACGAAGCCCTCTTTGGTTCCAACGAATATATCTCCTGCCTCGAAGAAATGTTCTACATTGGTCTTTTGGATGATGAACCCAACACCTTCTGTGCCACCCTCAACATTATGATGTATGTCATGCTTATCCTCGTGGCCTTGCTCATGGTCATTCAGTTCTTGGCATCCATGATTTACATCTGTCCACGCAATCGAACTTATACCGAAGAAGATGTGAGATCTCCCGTCATGGTCATGGTGCCGTGTTATAACGAGGGAGACAATGAATTGCGCAAGACTATCAAGTCGGTATTGAATACTACCTATCCTGACGAGAATAAAATGCTGTTTATCGTGGCTGATGGTTTGGTCACTGGTAATGGAGAAGACATGAGTACTCCCGAGCATCTTGCCAACATTCTAGGCTTTGACATTGACGAATTTGAAGATGATACATTCGAATATGACTGTATCGGAGTCACCCACACCAAGAATCGCGCACGTGTCTACCACGGTATCCTCCAAAAGGGACACAAATTCTTGAAATATTGCGTTGTAGTCAAGTGCGGTTTGCCCGCCGAGACTACCACGTCCGCCAAGCCTGGTAACCGCGGTAAGCGTGATTCTCAGCTTATCACCATCGGATACTTCAACCGCATCCACTACGGACGCGAATTGACTGAACTCGACTCCGCCATTCAACGTGCCATGGTCGATCTTAACTTGCAAGCGGATATGATTCGTTTCCTCATGGCTATCGATGCCGATACTCGTGTGGATACCATGTCCATCACTCACATGGTTTACGGTATGGACAAGAAGGAGAAGGTTCTTGCTCTTTGTGGAGAGACCAAGGTCGACAACAAGGCCAGCTCTTGGGTTACCATGATCCAGGTGTTTGAGTACTATAACTCCCATCATTTGAAGAAGGCATTCGAGGCTGCATTCGGATGTGTCACATGTTTGCCAGGATGTTTCACCATGTACCGTATAATTGCTGATGATGGCACCCCTCTCCTCCCCGGTGACGGAGTCCTCTACGAATACTCCCGTAACGATGTCGAGACCTTGCACGAGAAGAACTTGTACCATCTCGGAGAAGATAGGATGCTTACCACGCTTCTTCTGAAGCATTACCCCGATCGGTCACTGACTTTTATCCCCGAGGCTGCATGCTGGACTATTGTCCCGCACACCTTCAAGATTTTGCTCTCTCAGCGCCGTCGTTGGATCAACTCGACCGTACACAATATGTTTGAGCTTCTCAAGGTCAACACTATGTGTGGAGTGTGCTGTGTTTCCATGAAGGTGGTCGTCTTTATCGATCTCATCGCTACCATGATTCTACCAGCCTCGTATTGTTACGCCATGTACTTGCTCTTCCTTGTGTTCTTCGAGGATTTGCCTGTATCTACCATCCTTCTTATTCTGTATGCCATTATCATGGGTGTGCAAGTGGTTGTGTTCATATTGAGATCTCGTTGGGATTATCTCTGGTGGTTCTTCATTTACTTCACCATTGGCCTTCCAGTCTTTTATCTCATCCTTCCTACCTACTCTTTCTGGAATATGGATGACTTCTCATGGGGTAAGACTCGTTCCGTCGGTGGCAGTGCAGCCAACAATGCATCCAGCGGTGGAGGAGGTGACGACGATGAGGACGACGACGAAAAGCGCGGATTGTACAGAGACAACAAAGATGATATGTCATATGCTTCTGGCAGTGTCATGAGTGGACAGAGCCGCGCCAGTAGAAATAGCCAAGTGAGCCGGGGCAGCCGCCGCAGCCAAGGATCCGGTGATAGATCCTATGCCGACAGATCGTACGCATCCCAATCGCACAGAAGCATGGATAGCCGCACCTACCGTACTCGTGATGAAAGAACCGAGCTGGATTCAAGGATAAATTTTTAGGAAAGCTGCAGTTGGAGTTAGCAAGTTATGGGGGGTTCATTATTTAAATGTTCTGTATTATGAGGGGTCAATATATTCAACAGCTAAAGTAATTGTGCAATGTTCTTTGTTTCTGTAATCAGTTAAACTAAGTGTGATACTATCACATCAACATTTCTGCAATGCATGTTCCATAGTAAGTTAATACCTAATACCGTTGATATACCTCACGCTACCTCTCTCAAGAAACCAGCCAAAAGTACCACACTCACCAATACACCGTGCGTTGCCTCACGTTACCTCTCTCGAGAGACTTAGCCAAAAGTGCCACACTTCACCTCAATACACCAAATCAATAATACCTAAACTTATAACTCTTAATCTTCCTCCTCCTCCTCTGCTTACTCTCCTCCACCTTCCTCCTATGCTCCTCCTCCATCTCACTCGGCCTCGGTGGAAAAACCACCTGATCATACCCCTCCAACTCTTTTTCCAATTCATTCTTTCTATCGTGTGGAATTCGCACCCAAGGACCTTGACTTCCCGTCTTTCGATCTGTGATTATCTCAATGCCATTTTTGTTTTTTAAGCGGGCTATAGTTGTGTAGGGTGAATACGATCCGGTGGCTCTATATTCGACAAGTCTGGATTTATATTCTGCCAATGCATCGGTGGCTAACGATACATAATGCTCCTTTTCTTCGGAGGAGAGACGAGCCCACATTTTGGCAATTCGTCGTATAGCCGAAATTTGATCATGGTGTCGTTTGGGATTATCGTGTCGCAATTTCGTAGTCATTTGAGAGACGTAAATCACGTATCCCGTGTGAGGTGGCTCCGGCGGAGCGGCGGGGGCATCGACGTCTCGTTGGATTCGGCGGCGTCGACCACCGGGGATGCGGGGTAGATCCCAGCGGTCTCCTCCCCGTTCTTCGGTTTGGGATTTACGTATACGTTGTTTCATGCGGCGTTTGTATTCGGATAGTTTGTGCGTTGTCCCGTCTGGATTTTGATGGACAATGTGATCTACGTTGGAGTGTCCACCGGTGGTGGAGAGGACGAGTGGATAGGCGGATAGAGATCCGCGGAGGGGATTGAATTGTTGACGGGCGTGGACCGCGGCGAGAGCTAGTTCTTTGTACATTGGTTGCGGGGCTCCGCCGTTGTTGGAGGGGGCACAGAGGTCGTGTCCGAAGCGGGAGGCGTCCAGGACGGATTTTTGGACCGTGAGGCCGGAGTCGCGGAGGAGCTGCTGGGCGTAGTGGAGGTCGGATTCGGCGGATGATGCCTCCTCGTCTGCGTGTTTGAGGAGGCTGGCGATGTCTTGTGGAGATAGTCGCGGGGGTAGCGGCATGATGTCTGTTTGTTGTTTGTCTCTTGTGGATTGTGCGTTATTTTATGCTATGATAGACGTATCCAAAGGTCAAATCGTATGAAATAAGATAAATACTTGGAAATTGGAAATACAACATACAAATACCTTTGGTGAGGAGATAGAACCCCTTTCTCCTCTCCTCCTTCCGTATCTCGTCCCTCTTCTCTTCAACTTCCACCACAGATGGATAACATTCAATCCTGGTCATCCTTCGAACAACAGCAGCGCAGTCGACCCTCCTCAACCCTCAAGTCATCCACCGACAACACCCCAAACAAAGACATTCACGCTCTCTACGTCTCACCCTCCTCTACCAACATTGCCCAATCGGCAGCCTCCCTACTACGACAGGCCGGATTGTCTGGAGAGAATGACGAAGAATTCAAGCTCAAATTTCATTGGATGAGACCTCATCCCTCTTTGATTTTCGAGATTCAAGACGAATTGATGCATAGCAACGAGACGGAAGGTAGTGCAGATTTGCAACAACATGATGATGTGAATGTTGATCCGGCGATAGAAGCGTCTCGTCTAATGAAAGGCTATAGATTTGCCCAATTGGAAGATATGGATGAAACTGACAAAGGCACGGAGGATACGAGTATGCATAAAGCGATATCAAATACTAGTATGCAATCAGAGAAGATAGAGAACGAAACAGAGGAAAAAGAGGGAACCAGGCCCTCGCTCAATCTACCAATCGAAATGCCGAGGCTGCGAATCAATCTTGCTAATTTGGTGGAGCCTCCTCTCATGACTACTTGGTTGCCTGGAGAAGATGAGGTTGAGTCGGAACAACAACTTCTTGATGATTGATGCATATTGAACATGTCAAGTATAAAAGTGACAGTATTATGCATACGTACTTCAATACAAACTCATGAGTACACACAGTGAATTTAAATGATCAAAATCCTAAGCTATGTTCATTCTATAAGTAGTAAACACTACAGCTGCACACTCTTTACCGGCAAGCCAAAAGTCTTGGCAACCAACTTAAAATCCTCCCATCTCTGTCTTGTATCCACCACCTCCACAGCACTACCACCTTCACAAGGCGGAGCATGACAACCCTGCGATACAATCCCAGAAACTGCCTCTATAAAACTCACATCTCTCATCCCACCCATGACAAACTGATTCAATTGCCGTATATAACTCCATTCTGGATCATCATACGTTTGAACTCCATCGACCCATCGCCACAATCCCGTAATCCATTCCACATTCCCATCCTCTATCGAACAAATCATTTGAGGCGAGGTACAAAAGTCTATATCGGGGAGGAGTGCCTCCCTCCCCTCCTCTTTGGCCCTCGCGCCAATATAATAATTCAACTTCCCATACTGACATACGCCCCGCGTAGGAATCACCCCCCGACCCCACCAACAGCAATTCTCCACGTCTGTCCTACCCTCTCTACTCTGCACCGGAGATTCTGCCACATCCACATTACCATTATAACCAGCCACACCCGTAAATGGCCTATCTTCAGCATCCCCACAAAAAAACGGGGTAACACCCACCGCATTCTCCGCCGCACTTAAGCTCATACCGTAATCCAAAGGACATTCCATATGACTCTCCGATAAATCGCAATGCATATCCTGATAACTTAATCCCCATTGTCCGCATGAATTACTCTCGGCAAGGTATCCATTGTATTCATCTCTATTCACTTCATCGCACGAATTATAACCAAAAGATTCGATGGAGGAGGATAGAAAGAGGATGATATTGAGTAATCCTACTGTTGCTCCGTCTTTGGATTGAGGGTCTCCTAGATAAAATGTGTTTTGGTAGGATGATTCTTGATCATTTTCGTCTATATAGGGTATGGTGTAGCCTATTTCGCTCATGGTTCGTAAGGCATTGGTGAATTGTTGATAGGAGTAACTTCTCGAGGTTTTGGTGTTGGTTGTAGATGGATATAGTTTTTTGGACCGAGAGAATATATTGTTGTATATTGAAATCTTGTTGGCATTCAAATGAGCGAATATGGCAGCGTGATGTTCGTGTTTATAGGGTGTATTAGGTCCCAATTTTTGTGATGTGTATATTGTTTGGAATCCAGTCATTGTTGGTGGTGCCACATTTGTATTGGAAGTGAAACTACTGCCACCTCCTCCACCGCTGGAAGTAATCCCCGGAGGCAAAACACCCCTCACAGGACTCTCAGTCGGTGCCCAATTCGGTTCCTCCGTCGGTTCTTCCGTCGGACCCATCGTAGGCCCCACAACCGGAGCTTCCGACGGACAATCGTAATCTGGACCGCAAGTAACGGAATATTCCCAATTGCATTGATTTAACGACGGGTCAAAGATGAGACCGGCGCCGCATTGGAAGGATTGACCGATGGCGTTGTTGGTGCATTGGACGTATTCGCGGCAGGATGTGCCGGGGATTTGGATGTAGCCGGAGAGGGTGTCGGAGCAGTAGTTGCATTCGGAGGTGGTGTGGCGGATGGTGGATAGGAGGAGGGAGGAGAAGAGGAGGGTGCTGCTGCATTGGGGATGCCGTCTTTTGCGTGAGGTCATGCCTCTATTGTTTTCGTTAGGCATTAGGCATCGATCTCAATCAATCTGATGTACCTGAAATGTCCAAGACCGATCACAGTGCGATAGCTGTCCAACCTGGATACGATCGAATGGATGGAGGGCTGCTGCGTTGATTTCACCAAGAAATTTCACCTGCACAAAACTTCTCTCGTCAATGTTGCTTGCTTTGCTTGCTTGTTCTTGATGTTAACGGTACTATAAACAAACAATCAGAACAGCCTCTCCCTATCGGTTTCACCGTCAATTACGACGGACAAAATGACCCGCACCACACAGGGCTGTAGTACATTCAAACTATCGCAGCTGATAATCACTAACACGATTATTTATCTATTGCCTCTGTATGCGAACCCCGATTGAGGGCAATAGATTTGTTATGTACGATCAAGCACTCGCACTTTGAGGCCTGGGTCACCTCTCTTGATGGGCGATTTAGATGAACTATCGGCTCTCGATAACTACATAAACGAACCACCACTACTTGCTATCCCACGAAATCGAACGATTGATCTTCAATTGATCAGCGTGAGACATTTTCGACAACTCCATTAATACTTATTCACATCAATAACATCAGTGAACATCTTGAGTGTCAATCGCAACCAGACCCAAGAGAATCAATCATCAATATCAGCAGGGCGAATCTTAGAGCCGTCGTATCCAATACAGTGCATACCATCAGCTTCACATATATAATATAGAACCATGCCCAACATCAAATTCATAGCCATAACCACCACGGCCATCTCCATCTCCACCATCGCCATCCTCTCCTCCCAACAATCCGCCCAAGACAAGGTCCTCTCCCACGTCTTCTCCCTCCACGCCAACTCTACCGGATCAGCCACAAGTAAACGCAACCTAGCAGCCGGAATAGACCTCTCCTTCTCCCCCGAATGGATGGGAGGCGGTCTCCCCTCCATGGGAGACGGTCCCTGGAACGAAGAACCC
Organism: Cyclotella atomus; assembly: GCA_036939935.1. NCBI lineage: Eukaryota > Bacillariophyta > Thalassiosirophyceae > Thalassiosirales > Thalassiosiraceae > Cyclotella > Cyclotella atomus. The sequence goes on along the minus strand of JALLPI010000018.1, from coordinate 53,062 downwards.
GAAATGCTCCAATTATTCTCTTCCACCCCCAACAATCCACGACAATACACCGGAGGAGATACCGAATACATTCACTACAAAAATGTCACCGAAAAAGATGGAAGCGGTCACACCACTTTTCCTCCATCTCAATCACCCACCATGATGACAATGATGCTCGGTGGATCCGAACGGCCGACACCCTATCCGTCGATGAATGGGGGATCGTGGACGAGAGAACCGAGCAGTCGATCTCCCACCAAGTTACCAGAGACTACATTTCGTGACGATGATGATGAGTACGAGTACGAATACGATGATGATGATGATGAAAGGACGAAGAGGCCAACGAAGAAACCGACAAAGAAACCGACGAGGGAACCTACATTGGAACCGACGGAAGAGCCTACGCCGGATCCTAGTCCGAAGCCGAGCAAGAAGCCTACTAAATTGCCTACTAGGGAGCCTGTAAGTTCAAATACTGTTGTTGAATGGAAATGAGATTGTGTGCATGTTGTGTGTTCATGAAAAAGATTGATGAATGCAATGCATCATGCTGCTATTTCTTATCAATAAAATGCCACATGCTCACAACTTCTAATCCTTTCATCATATAGACTAATGAGCCAACTAACGAACCGACCGAGGAACCATCTCCCGGTCCCAGTAGAAAACCTACCAAGCTGCCGACGAGGCTGCCTACGAAATTACCTACGAGGGAGCCTACCAATGAGCCTACTGAGGAGCCTGTGAGTATATTTTGTAGTTTTGCTTTGTTGATTTGTGTTGAAGTATGTTGTGTGTGTGTGTTTTGAATGACTTTTGATGGTGATCCTGAACTTTTATTGATTGATGTATGTGATGTGTGGAATAACTTGCACCTGACGTTCCGAAAGTTGAAAGTACTTTGTGTTCATGCCATTGTATGGTCTGATATGCATATGATGTGCTCTTTCTGAAACTACTTCACCTGACAAATCGAATTTCAATTGATACTATTCATTCCATAGACGAATGAGCCAACCCCCGATCCATCACCAAAGCCATCAAAGAAACCAACCAAAAAACCGACCAAGGAACCCACAAACGAGCCGACTGAACAGCCAACAGAGGAGCCAACAGACGAGCCCACACCCAAACCGACACCCAAGCCATTCAACGGCCTCCAACAAATCACTCAATTCACACCAGCCCCCACCGAACGCAAACCAGCCGAGGGTAGTTTCTTCTGCGGCACTTCCGTCTACACGGCTCAACGAACATGTACCATCCCCTGTCCCAAGGGTCATTCCGATTGCCCCCTGGGCGAATTCTGCTACGCTGTAGAATGCGACGAGCTGATACCCAATGCTGCGTTGGTGACAGAGTCGCCTACGAGACGACCGAGCTTGTCTCCTGCGCAAGGTCCCAGTGCGGAAATGTTGGAGGGCGATGACGATGATGAAGCGAGCAGTTTCAGTGATGATGCTCCCAGCGATGATGCTAGCAACAACAACGGCGGCACTGACGATATGTACAACGCCGACGATGCCCTAATCAACACGGATGATTTCTACTGCGGCAACGATCTGGAAGACGCCTCCTCCAATTGCGTCAAGGCTTGTCCCTCAGGATCACCGAGTCAATGTCCCGACAATCTCAAGTGTTATGCCTCCACCGGCTGCAAGGATGTGGGCGAGCCCGGCCCCAATGCCCCCTCCCGTTCTCCTACGGCTCACGATGCCTCCAATAAAATGTACTGCGGTACATCCTTCATGGATGCCTCCAAGCAATGCCTTCAGCCCTGTCCATCCGGCCTTAGCTCGGATTGTCCCCCCGATCAAGCATGTTACGCCAACACACCATGCGGTGACAAGGGCGGTTTCTTCTGCGGCACGAGCATTGTCAACGCCAGCGCCTCTTGCGAATATCAATGCGAGAGTGGTATGGATTCCGAGTGTCCTGACGACATGTCGTGTTTCTACACCGAAACCTGTAAAAAGATGTGGGAGCCGAGCAAGGCTCCTACACCGCTCGAGATTGATGACGGTACCAAGTTTTGTGGGTTTGATTACGAGCATGCGGCGAGTCAGTGTACCCAGCCGTGTCCTAGCGGGTTGAGCTCGGATTGTCCGGATGAAATGTCATGTTATAGTCAAACGCCTTGTGCAGAGAAAAACACCTTCTTTTGTGGTGTTAGTTGGAATAATGCTGCGAGTAGTTGCAAGTTCCCTTGTCCTAGTGGAAGCAGTGACGAGTGTCCTCGTAAGTGTATTGATGTGTAATTGCAGTTTGACTTAGTTGCTCCAGTGCACTCATTCACTTTATCATCTCTTGGTTACAGCCAATACGTATTGCTATGCCTACACAACATGCGATGAGACAGATTCGTTCATGTGCGGAAAGACTTTCGAGGAAGCATCCACGAATTGCGACGAGCCGTGTCCATCGGGCTCATCACAAGATTGCCCATCCGGAATGTCGTGTTTCACTCATACCACATGTGCTGCAAAGACTTCTCCATCAAGTGGCAGTCCTGATTCAAGTCCTGCCTCTAGCCCATCGGATGGCAGCCCTGATCCAAGTCCTGCCTCTAGCCCATCGGATAGCAGCCCTGATTCAAGTCCATCAAGTGGTAGCCCCAATTCAAGCCCGGCCACCAGTCCGTCGGATGATGATATGGAACCCAACGATGCAATGCTCCCAACGACTGCACCTGTCGTGGAATACATCCCAGGGGATTCATTCTTCTGTGGCACTTCTTTCTTAGAGGCTTCCAGTCAATGCACTCATCCATGTCCAACAAGGCTCGATTCAGAGTGTCCAAGCGGTGAACAGTGTTATGGAAATACACCCTGTCCAACAAGGGACACTTATTACTGTGGTGCCAATCTTGATGAAGCCTCTGCTGTATGTCAATTCCCGTGTCCCTCGGGAAGCAGTCAAGATTGCCCTACAGGACTATCATGTTTCGCGTTCACTACTTGCGCAGACAAGGATACTTTCTACTGTGGCAGTAATTATGTTGAAGCTGGCGAAAATTGTGGCTCTCCGTGCCCGTCAGGTCTCTCTTCAGATTGCCCAGATGATCTGACCTGCTTCGCTCACACAATTTGTGGAATCAACAACAATGAGACAAAGACAACACCGGCTGTTCCAACAGGCCCCGTCGACTCTTACTTTTGCGGTGCCAGTTTTGATGATGCATCTAGAGACTGCTCTCTGCCATGTCCATCGGGCAGTACCAAAGATTGCCCCCAAGGCATGTCGTGTTACTCGCATACATCTTGTGCAGATCGCGATTCTTTCATGTGTGGCATTTCTTGGGAGGATGCTGCTTCGAAATGCAGTGATCCGTGCCCTACAGGAGAGCATTCGACATGCCCAGACGCCATGAAGTGCTTCGCCTATACTCCCTGCAACAATCGCGGGTCTTACTACTGTGGTTACAGTGAAGATGAAGCATCTGACTGCCAGTATCCATGCACTTCAGGTGATAGCAGCACATGTCCAGATCCTGGTATGAGTTGCTTTTCGTACACTACTTGCGGTACTGGTGACTTCAATACCAAAGCCCCGTCTCCATCTCCCATCGAACCTACCTTTGTACCGTCAGACTCTTATTATTGTGGCAGGTCGTTTGATGAAGCATCCGAAGAGTGTGAATATCCCTGCCCAACTGGCAGCAGCGGAGAGTGCCCCGAGGGACTCAGTTGCTTTGAGTTTACCACTTGCGTTGGAAGGACAGAAGATGATGCAGACGACACATTTGACGAAACTGCTACTTTTTATTGTGGAGTCGACCTCCAGGATGCCAATGCAAAGTGTTTGAAGGCATGCCCATCGGGTTCTTCCAATGACTGCGATTCTGGAGAGTCTTGTATTCCATTCACTGATTGTGCACTCAACTCCTCATCTGCACCCAACTCCTCATCTGCACCCAACTCCTCATCTGCACCAACTTCGTCACCAGGGCCAGATGTATCTACTACCTACTTCTGTGGCAAAACAAAGGAAGAAGCAGATTCGTCATGTATGGACCCTTGCCCCACCGGCTCCTCCAAAGATTGTCCAAGCGGAATGAGTTGTTTTGCTTTCAGTTCTTGTTCAGAGTGGCCTGGAATCACAGATGATGATGATGATGCACCTAAGGAGCCAATCGAACCTGATGCTTCAATTGGAGGCTACTGTGGAACAAGCTTTGAAGATGCTACAGATACATGTTCCAAGGCTTGCCAACTGGATTCTCAATGTCCGGAAGGCCAAAGTTGTTACGGCTACACATCCTGTGATGATAGAGATACCTTCTTCTGTGGAAACTCTTGGGATGAGGCCTCTGCTAGATGTGGAAAGCCTTGCCCGTCTGGCAAAAACGATGAATGTGATGGTGATGAGATTTGCTTCGGGTACACTCCCTGCAACGACAAAAGTACCTTTTTCTGTGGAACATCCTTTGATGATGCATCGTCAACGTGCACTACGCCTTGCAGCTCTACAGCTGATTGTGCTTCTGGCGAAGCATGTTTCCCATTCACTACCTGCAGTTCACCCGAAACAGATATGCCAATTGAGTCCTTCTATTGTGGGTCAACATTTGAGGAAGCATCCATGTCTTGTACCACACCCTGTCCAAGTGGAAAGCACACCGACTGTCCGGATGATCAGCTATGTTATCCCTATACTCCATGTGCTGAGCGCGATTCGTATTTCTGTGGTTTGACTTGGACCGATGCTGCAACTTCTTGCCACAAACCCTGTCCTACTGGTTCATCTGCTGAGTGCCCCGGTGATGAGTTCTGCTTCCCATCTACTCCTTGCGATGAAACTGAATCCTTCTTCTGCGGTACGACTTTCGAGGATGCCTCGACAACGTGTGGAATCCCTTGCCCCGACGGTCAGAGTAGTTCATGCCCCCTTCATCAAGGTTGCTTTGCGTATACTTTGTGCAATGAAAACGGCGACAATGCAATTCCCACACCAACTCTTGCACCAATCCCAGAAGCACCGTTGGATTCATATTATTGTGGTACATCATACGATGAAGCTTCAACCAAGTGTGGCACACCCTGTCCATCCAGGACATCCACGGAGTGTCCAGATGGCGAGGCATGCTTTGCATCAACTCCATGCGCAGATAAAGACTCGTTCTTCTGTGGCAAGACTTGGGAAGAGGCGGCAAGTACTTGTGGAGAGCCATGCGAGACCAATAGTGATTGCGAAGATGGATTTACTTGCTTTGGTTACACACCATGTTCGAAGACTGAAACCTTTTTCTGTGGAACTTCGTTTGATGACGCTTCTACGAAATGCGCTGATCCTTGTCCCTCTGGAGAAGATGGAGAGTGTGAAAACGGCGAGAAGTGTTTCATGTATACTCCTTGTGGAGATATCAACCCCGGTGGCGATGATCACGAAGAATCTCCTATTGACGAAAACTCGTTCTTCTGTGGTAGTGATTTCACTGATGCATCCACTAGATGTTATCTCCCCTGTCCATCTGGCTCTGCTTCTGAGTGCCCTGTAGGTGAAGCTTGTTACTCAACCCCTTGTGGCGGAGGCGGTTCCTTCTTCTGCGGAGCATCGTGGTACGAGGCAGCCAGTGATTGTAAAGTTGCGTGCCCATCTGGACTCGATGCAGACTGCCCAGAAGGTTCTAAGTGCTTCGGGTACACGCCATGCTCCAACACTAATTCCTTCTACTGTGGCGTTGACTTTTACGATGCCTCCACAAGCTGTCTCAAGCCATGCCCCGGAGGGAGTAGCTCTGAATGTCCAGAGGGAGCTGCTTGCTTTCCTAATACTCCATGTGATCGCGATTCTGACGACGACTTGCAAACGACCGCATCTCCTTCGCTCTATCCTGTCACCGATGCCCCCTCATCACCACCTGTCACAAAAGCACCTTCAGCATCTCCCATCAAGATTACTGTGGCGCCGACACCCTCACCTTCGCTGGTCATGATGATGCAAACTATAACTGGCGCCCCACAAATTTCAATGTTCTTGTATTGTGGGACAGATGTTAATAATGTCACCTGTGATTATCCCTGCGACAATGGCCAAGATTGCCCGTTGGGTTACGAGTGTTATGCAACAGATGAGTGCAAGGACTCGTTCTTCTGTGGAGAGACCTTTGCTGATGCAAATGCTACCTGTGCATTCCCCTGCGAAGATGGTAGAGATAATTCATGTCCCTCGGAAATGAAGTGCTTTGCTCAGACTTCATGTGCTGATCGTGAAAATGACAAAACTTCACCCCCAGTTGATCAAGGCACTTTCTACTGTGGCAGAAACTTCACTGACGCTTCCACATCTTGTGCTCTGGCTTGTCCAACTGGTTCTAGCGCTGAATGTGCAGAGCTAGGAATTGAATATTCTTGCTTTGCCAGCACCCCCTGTGAAGACACAAGTTCATACTACTGCGGAACTTCGTGGAATCATGCATCGTCGAACTGTCTCTTTCCGTGCGAAACATCAGCGGACTGTCCGGACAAAACAAGTTGCTTCCCTTACACTGCATGTGAAAAGAACGAAACCTTTATGTGTGGTACCAGCTTTGATGACGCTTCCAATTGCAAGCGCCCTTGTCCGGTAAGCTGTAATCATGCGCATTCTGTACTATCTCATTTGATCCATTTTCTCACCTTTACATTCACGCCCATTTCTCAGTCCGGATCGTCAGAGGAGTGCGATTTTGGAGAGTCTTGCTTTACACACACCACTTGTACTGGAGACGAGGATGACGACGAGCCATCCACTTCGTCGGGCTCGTTCTACTGCGGTTCTACGTTTGACGACGCATCCAAGACATGTGCAATCCCTTGCCCGAATGGATCATCTGAAGCATGCCCCGAGAATCAAGCTTGCTTTGCCAACACGCCATGCCTAGACAAAGAAACATTCTTTTGCGGAGTTACTTGGGAAGACGCTTCTGAGTCCTGTGCTGTACCTTGCGAAACGAATGATGACTGCGATGTTGGAGAATGTTATGGTTACACTGCATGTGCCAAGGAGGATACGTTTTACTGCGGAACCACATTCGATGATGCTTCAAGCAAGTGTAGTATGCCCTGTCCATCGGGTGAAGATAGTGTATGCGAGAATGGAGAGAAGTGTTTCAAGTACACATCATGCGCAGATGATTTGTCAGTTGGATTCCTTAGTACTCAACCAACGCCAAGTCCCATTTTGGCCATGGGAATGATTGCTGATAATGACGCTACACCGGATGATGCACCTCTCGAGTCTTTCTTCTGTGGAGCTGACTTTGAAGACGCCTCAACTACATGTTCCATTCCGTGCCCCACCAAGTCCGCTACCCAATGCCCATTAGGTCAGCAGTGTTTTGCCCATACTACTTGTCAGGGAACAGAACCAGGGACTTATCACTGTGGAAAAGACCTCGAAGAAGCTCAATCCTGCAGTCTCAAGTGTCCCAGTGGTTCATCCAGGGATTGTCCTGAAGGCTACAGCTGCTATGGCTACGTTGACTGTAATGGTGACAGTGCCACAGACGTGAATGTAACATTTGCTCCTGACACTACACCAGATCGTGCACCTTTGGAATCTTTCTTCTGTGGGGTTGACTTTGAAGACGCAGCGACTGTATGCGCTATTCCGTGCCCAACCAAGTCTGCTTCTCAATGCCCATTAGGACAGAAGTGCTATCCTTACACTCCTTGTCAGGGAACAGAACCAGAGACTTATCACTGTGGAAAAGACCTTGAAGAAGCTCAATCCTGTAGTCTCAAGTGCCCTAGTGGTTCATCTAGGGATTGTCCTGAAGGCTACAGCTGCTTCGGCTATGTCAGCTGCACTGATGTGGATGTAGAGTTTATCACGGATGATGGAGATACTAATATGAGCATGAAGTTTAATACTGAAGACGAATCAGCTGGTCATGATGTTGGGGTGGCTTTTGGGGACGATGATGCCAATGTCGGCTCAGATGATGCTACTGGTGATGTGAATGTAGAGTTTGAATATGACGATGGTGAAATGAGCATGAAGTTTGATAACGAAGGCGAGTATGATGTTGGGGTGGCTTTTGGGGACGATGATGCCAATGTCGGCTCAGATGATGCTACTGGTGATGTGAATGTAGAGTTTGAATATGACGATGGTGAAATGAGCATGAAGTTTGATAACGAAGGCGAGTATGATGTTGGGGTGGCCTTTGGGGACGATGATGCCAATGTCGGCTCAGATGATGCTACTGGTGATGTGAATGTAGAGTTTGAATCTGACGATGGTGAAATGAGTATGAAAATTGATGCTGATGATGTTAATGTTGGTGTCGACTTTGATGAGAATGATGCTAATGTGGATGTTGCATTCGAAACAGACAATGCTAATGTGGGTGTTGACTTTGAGAGTGAAAACACAGATGTGGACGTATCATTTGAGCACACTGATGTTAATGTCGTCGTTGAGACTGATGAGAGTGAATCTTCAATGACAGTCGAGTTCGAAGCCATCCCAACTGAATCTTACTTCTGTGGCACCAGTTATGATGATGCCTCGGAGAGTTGTGCAATTCCATGCCCAAAGAAGTCAGATGACGATTGCCCAGGAAACTTGAAATGCTTTCCATTCACTCCTTGTGCCAACCCCGCTTCCTTCTTCTGCGGCCAAACGTTTGACGAAGCATCTCAATCCTGCACACGTCCTTGTCCATCGGGAAAGAGTAATACCTGTCCCTCCGGTGAAAGCTGCTTTGCGTACACCACATGCAAACCCATCACGGACAACCCCACTGAGATCCCTACATTGAAGCCAACCTTTCCTCCTGTCACACCTTTTCCGACAAAGAAACCATCGAACAAGCCTACTGAGATACCGACGGAGCAGCCAACCTTCGAGCCCACAGTCGAACCAACCGATGCCCCTGTTACTGCATCCCCCACCAAGAAACCTACCCCTTTGCCAACCAAAACTCCCACCAAGCGTCCCACCGCTTACCCGACAGTTCACCCAACGCCACCTCCTACGCCATCACCTACAAAGAATCCTACAGAATCACCCACGAAGAATCCTACGGCTAAGCCTACCAAAAGCCCCATTATTCCTGTTGTATTTGATGTTCCCGAAGATTCATTCTACTGTGGAGTGACATTTGATCATGCCTCTCAACTTTGTGGTATCGCATGTCCGAATGGAAATGACGATTGCCCCCCTGGAATGAATTGCTTTGGAAATACTCCTTGTGGGGAACGCAATTCTTTCTTTTGTGGTGTTTCCTATGGGGATGCCAATGAAAAGTGCACTAAGCCATGCCCATCAGGATCAGCTAACGAATGTCCCAATGGTGAAAGTTGCTTTGCATTCACCATGTGCAAGCCGGTGACTGATGCCCCCACTGAGATTCCAACTGAATATCCTACACACAAGCCTTCAGACAAACCCACGGCCGAGCCTTCAAAGAAACCGACGCCTGTGCCCTCACCCGAACCTACGATTGAAACCGACGAGCCTACCGTTTCCCCCACCGAGCAAGTTGTTGCCAACAGCGCCCAAGAGGAGCCAGAGGAGATGCAAGATGAAACCGATGAACCGACTCCTGCCCCAACAGTAGTGGAGGTGGAAGAATCTGATGAACCGACACCAGCCCCGACAGCTGCCGAAGAAGAGGAAGAAGATAGTGGGAAAGAACCCGAAGAAGAGCAGGAGGAAGAAACCGACGAGCCAACACCCGCTCCAACTGCGGAACCAATGGATGATGAATCATCTGCCTTGATCATTGAACTCAAGCCATGCGAAGATCCACTTGCAATGACCGTGAATCAAGCTTACTGGCGCAGTTGGAGCACAGACCGCCCAGAAACGTGCAACAGATTTGAACCCTCTGACATTGAAGACGAAACATACACCCATTTGGTGTATTCTTTTGCATCCATATCTGCTGCCGGCCTTGTCGAGCCCTGGGTAGGGTCTTGGGACGAAGTCGACAAGTACAAGGAGTTTAACAAGGTCAAGGAGCACAATCCTGATGTCAAGACTATCATTGCTGTCACAGAAGGAATCTTTTATGGTGCGGGAATGAACCCTGTCACGTTTCAAGAAGTTGCCATGACGGAGGAGTCAAGAATTGCATTTGCTCAGAGTGTACCTGCTTTTCTTTCACTGTATGGATTCGACGGAATTGAAATTGATTGGGACAAACCGCTAGACCCCGATGAAGGTGGTGATCCTGACAACTTCGAAAGGTTGCCACTGCTTATGAAGGAAATTAGAAATGCCATCGACGAGTCAGGCGAGGATTACTTATTGACTTTTGCTCTTCCTCCAACAGACTGGGAGTTACTTGATTTTGATATTGAGGCATTGGCGGAATCAGTAGATTGGTTCAACTTGATGACATTTGACTATCACACTCCAAAGAATATCCCCAAGACGGTAGGATCTCATACTGATCTTAAATTGATTGACTATGTGGTGACTGATTTCGTAAAGAATACGGAAAGTACCAAGTTCGTTCTCGGAATGGCTGCTTATGGCCGAACTTACACATTGGCAGATGATAGGTGTAAAGAGATTAGCTGTCCTTTCAGAACTCCTGGCTTGGGTGGCTGTGGAAACACTCCTGGATTCCTTCCCTACGCAGAGATTGCCGAATTTGTGGACAGTGGTTCAGTCGATGAGATCCATCATGATGTCAGTAGCAGCTCCATGGTCGCTGTGGTGACTGGTGACCAATTGATTTCATATGACGACGAGACTACCTGGGCAATCAAGGAAGCCTATGCTGAAATGATGTGCTTAAGAGGAGTTATGCTTTGGTCAGTTGATATGTTGAAGGCTCCTGAATCCGAGTCCAAGAAACGAAAGTTGCAAGCTATTGGTGAAAGGTCCCTCTCATCAAGTGAAGCTGTATACACATCTGATTCTATAGCTCTAAGTGGAGACAGTCTACTTGGCTGCAATCTCTGTGAAGGCTTCAAGCTGTTATCTGGCAACAGAGTTGATTATGCTGGATCAGAAGTATCGTGTGCTGAAATGGATAGCATGCTCAACACTGTCTTCATCGAGCAAGACAGCGACCAGTGTGCAAACATTCACTCAAGTTACAAGAACAAGTGCTGCGCTAAGGCTCCATCGAAGCCTTGTGATATTTGCGGTACAGACAAGGTTTTACTCCATGATAAGCAAGTCCATTACTCAGGAGACGATTCTTCATGCGGGAAGTTGTCTACTTCGTTCCTACAAACAATGGAGATGACCAGTTTCACATGCTCATTGGCCAAGACCTCTCTGAAAAACTTGTGTTGCTCAGAGTCATGTCAGATGTGCAATGCCAATGAAGAGATAAACGGACTCGCACTGATTGAGCTCGACGGAAAGCAAGTGACTTGCCAAGAATACGAATCATCATTGAAAGAAGCTGGTCACCTTAAAGAATCAGAACAGTGTGCGTCTATGGTGTCATCTTTCGCTGATATCTGTTGCTCAAGCAATGCGGAAATTGAAGTGAAAGAAACAAAGCCAGCTGCAGCTAGCTGCAATATTTGCCACAGAGATGACATTCACCACGAACTCAAGGCTGAAGCCATGGTGGAATACAAGGGTGCATCTCTCTCATGTGTAGATGTGAATTCAATTCTGGCCAAGAATGAAAAACAAGGAAGTGAAATGTGCGATGCCACCCAGTCAATGCTTTTTGATGGCTGCTGCTACGAAAAATGTTCACTCTGCGGAGACCAAGAACTGAAATTTGATGCCACCGTCAAGTACAACAAACAAATTCTTTCCTGCGATGAATTCAATCAATTGTTCAGCATGAGCGTTACCAACAACGGCAGTAAACAATGTGACGCAATGAAAGCAGCTTACTCCCAAACCTGCTGTTACAAGCCCCCAACAACACCTTGTAACCTGTGCAAGGATGGATCAAATCTGTATGAACTCAACACTCATGCCTTTGTCAAGACTAGATCTGGAAGTAAATCATCTCATTGCAAGGCTCTTTCGACACAACTGTTTGAAAGAGAAGATGAAAACAGCCACAAGTGTCTTGATTCCAAGGCAGAATACTTTGAGAGCTGTTGCAACACTCAGGCGATCCCAGTTCATCAATCATCACTTGATGAAAAAACAACATGGAATAACTGGATTGCTGATTATATGGCACCGCCATCATCTGGCACGCCACTTATCATGTCAATTTGGACATATTTACTTACAGCCACGTTGGTTGGATTTGTATTTCTAACGAACTGAGACTGTAATGCTATTGAATATACATTTATGTTAGAACTTGTACATTAGAAGGATAAACGATTAAGAAGAGATTCATTGTATGACCATCACTTGAGACCCAGTTGCACTATAGGTACTTTCCCATTACTGTGATTAATTTTTATTAAGTAACTTAACTCTTCTGTCTAACTGCCTCGCGTATGGCCTTGAAGCGCTCGACACAATCCTTCTTAGTCTTTCCAGGCACGCCTTTTGCAATCGCCTTCCAACGCTCATTCTTATCCATATCAGCAGGATACTTCCTAAGCATTTCTTGCAGCAAGTTATCTTCTTCTTCAGTCCATGCTGTTGTTGCAACATCCTTTTCACCACCAGCAACTTCTTTGTCTGAAGCTTGTGGAGGGGCAGAAGAAGCAGCGATTTGATTGAACTTTTCAATACATTCGTCCTTGGTTCGAGGATCGGGCTGCTTACACAGATTGTTGACGAACAAGGCAATGGCATCCCAGCGGTTGGATCCTCCAGGGGGGTATTTCTTGACACCCTTGGCCAATGCACTTAATTCATCTTTGGTCCATGGAGCCGACGCCCTGGCGGCTTTGGCCTCGCGTGCCTTATCTGCAGCTTCCTGACGCGCCTGCTTACGCTGTTCTAAGGCAAGAAGAGACTGCCTCTCGACACCTGAAGCAGTTTCTTGAGCGCACTGGCGTACTTCGGCAAGAGCGTCAACGCAGATTGGAGCATTGCCATCTTCTTCGACAGCAGCAGCTCCTCCAAGCGCATCAGAGAGTGAATTGAGCTCCAAAAAAGAGAGCTTGTCGCACAGCAACTCGATGTCATCGTTCATTTGTTCCAAATCGTCCCACACTTTGCCAGCAGACTCGGAGTTGGGAATGGCAGCTTGATAGGCCGTCATTGCGAGTTTACGAAAAAGCTGCTTTGCCTTACGAAGTTGCTTCTTTTGCTGCTCCTTGAGTTTCTGAATCAAGTAGAATATGATGTAAGTATAATAATTTTGAGCATATCATGGGCACAAAGGGCTAAACCAGAACCCAACAGACACACACCTTATCATTCGCCTTTTGAGAGGCAGCAATCTCAGCTGCAGCAGCAGCCTCTTTTTCCCTGGCTTCACGTTCAATCCTCTCCTTCTCTGCCTTTTCTTCTTCCACTTTCCTCTTTGCCTCCTCTTTGGCTGCCTTCTCCTTACGTTCCTTCTCTTTTTCACGTTTCAACCTAGGATCAGCAGACATGGCCCTCTCCACCAAGAGATTAATCCTTGCCATTTCCTCGCGTTTCATCTTTTTAAGCTTGCGATCAATCTCTTGCTTCATCCAACGTTTTTCATCGCGGCTATCTGCAGCGTCCATGTCGTGTTCCGTCTCTTTGGAGGCTTTCAGGGTAAAATCACGCCAAGACTCGAAATGGGTCCAGAACTCGTAGAATTTGTGGACTTGGTCTAGAGGAGTGTCGTCATTGCCGAATGGAGGGCATGTCTCTTTGCTCTTGGGTGCATTGCCACCACCACCTAATGAAGATATGAGATGTGTTCAAAAGATGATATGCAAGGATATCAACGTTCAAGAAGAATCAATTGTTATTGTCTCTCTTACCACCCTTTTTCTTCTTCTTTTTACCACCAGGAGAAGTCATCTCCCCACCCTCTTTGGCCACCTGTTTCGCGGGATCATTAAAGCTGGCAAACCTCAAATTTCTTTCAAACACCGGACCGTACACATTATAAAATTCACTCTCCTCTACACCCTCTTTGGGAATACTCTCATCAAAATCCACTGTAGAATCGTAAGATCTTCGCTTCACCGGATCCGAAAGCGTATCAAACGCAGCCTTGACGAGCAAGAACACTTCATCCTCCTCTCCTCTACCGGTTTTATCGGGATGGTACTTCAAACACGCCTTATGGTATGCCTTCTTGATCTCATCGGCAGAGGCATGCAAGGGTAAATTACGCTGCAGGACTTGGTAATAGTTCAATTTTTGGAGTTTACGCTCCGACATGGTGAGGAGATCGTATTCCTTCTTCTTTTCTTGGTCGGCGGGAGATTCGTCTGCGGAAGAGGCATCGCCATTTTGTGCCTTTTGGTAAAAGGAGGAGGAGTGGAGGAAGGAGCGGCGGTTGAGAAGACGTGATTCGTAGGCTAGGTAGGATGAGCCGGCGCGTTCGATGCGGGAGGTTTTGAGGGGAGTTGTTGGCCAATCTAGGCTGGCGATTGGTGTGATTGTTGCCGTCATGGTTGAGAAATGACGAGAGAGAAAATGGGTGGAGCTCAGATTCTTTCAATAACACCGTTAAAGGTACAATATTTATGTTCACAGTTGATGTAGCGTTGACTGATATCTTACCTGTCTTCCTATCGTCTCTCCTCACTCTCTCCTCACTCTCTCGCTCCTCTCTCTAGCCTCCTCTCCTATTCACTTCCTCCAGTCCCATATTCCACCGACCATCTAACAGCAAGCTACTGCATCCCACACAACGACACCTACAAACAGCCCACCATGCCCAGCGACGAAGACACAGACCAACAAATCGAAATATTCAAAGTCAAGAAACTCATCAAGAATCTCGAAGCCGCCAAAGGCAACGGCACCTCCATGATCTCCCTCATCTTACCTCCCGGCTCTCAGATATCTCAAGTCAATAAAATGCTGTCGGATGAGTACGGTACTGCCAGTAACATCAAGAGTCGTGTGAATCGATTGAGTGTATTGGGTGCTATTACTAGTACGCAGCAGAGGTTGAAGCTGTATAACAAGTGTCCCAAGGTAAAATGCTGATGCTGGCTGCTGCTGCTGCTACGCTTATATTCTTGTCATTGAATCAATTAAAACAATTCACTTACCGTTTTATTTCTCATATTGAACCTCTTTCATCCATAGAACGGACTAGTCCTCTACTGCGGAACAGTAGTCACCGACGAAGGCAAAGAACGCAAAGTTAACATCGACTTTGAACCCTTCAAACCCATCAACACATCCCTCTACCTCTGTGACAACAAATTCCACACTGAGGATCTTAACGAACTCCTCATGGACGATGAAGCCTTTGGTTTCATCGTCATGGATGGTAACGGATGCCTCTATGGGACAGTACAAGGGAGCAGCAGGGAGATACTGCACAAGTTTTCGGTCGATCTGCCCAAGAAGCACGGGAGGGGTGGTCAGTCCGCCTTGCGTTTTGCTCGTCTGAGGTTGGAAAAGAGGCATAACTACGTCCGGAAGGTGGCTGAGTTGGCCACTCAGCTATTTGTCCCGAATGGGCAGACGCCCAATGTTCAGGGATTGATTTTGGCAGGTTCTGCCGATTTCAAGGCGGAATTGATGCGAAGTGATTTGTTCGATCAACGTTTGAGTAAGATTGTGCTCAAGATGGTCGATGTATCGTACGGGGGAGAGAATGGATTTAATCAGGCTATTGAATTTAGTGCCGATACCCTGGGGAGTGTCAAGTTGCTCAAGGAGAAGAAGCTTTTGCAAAAGTATATGGATGAGATTAGTTTGGATACGGGCAAGTATTGCTTTATGGTGGATGATACGCTCAAGGCTTTGGATTTGGGTGCGGTGGAAGATCTTATTGTTTGGGAGAATTTGGATGTCAATCGTTATGTGTTGAGGAATGCAACGACGAGTGAGGAGAGGATTGTGCATCTTACGCCTGAGCAGGAGAAAAATGAAAGTTTCTTCCATGATCCTGATACCGGTGTTGAGCTGGAAGTGATTGAGAAGGAGCCGATGGTTGAATGGTTTGCTAATAACTACAAGAGCTTTGGTTGCAACTTGGAGTTTGTCACAGATAAGAGTGGAGAAGGAACACAGTTTGTGAAGGGATTTGGAGGTATTGGTGGTATTCTTAGATGGAAGGTGGACTTTGTTGAGATGGCAGACTTTGAGGATCAAGCCAACCACCATGGTGATGATGACAGTGAAAGTGAGGGTGGAAATGACGATGATGAGTATGGATTTGATGATGGTGACTATGGCTTTTAAGCTATTGCTAAAATGATGTCTTCGGCTATTAGTAGCTACTGTTGTGCTATATGTCTGATGAACATGCTTCCCATTTATGTCCTCACCTAAACTTATTTGATTGAAAAGTAGAAAAAACTATACGCTAAGAAGTATACTTCCCACGATTGAGCATTCTATATCATATCAAGGTGGAGTCTGCAAGTAAACAGGTAAAGGCAACCACTGACAAGCTACAAGCATGAGGGGTTACATCAAATTGTTGTAAACAACAAAGCAAACACGCAGCAGGAAAAGATAAGTTGGTTGAGAAAGCAAGGGGATTAGCTGGATTAGAACAAAAAAGTAAATAGTGAATAAGGCAATAGAGTTTGCAAATTAAATCAAATTATGAGGGGTAGATTCAACATATTATAGATTGAGTTGAGACAACAGCAACGCGTCGTCTCAAAGTTATTCATATTATTCAAGCTCGTTAATTCTTTAAAGCAACCTACGATGCCTTAGAGAGAACAACTCCCTCGAACTTATCTTGGAACCACTTGATGGCATCTTCCTTCTGGATCCTGTGAGAGTATCCAAGTCTCGACTGACGGATCTTCCTCCTGGTAACACGTGCCCCAGCCCTGGTAAGGCAGACATAGAAATCCATACCGTAAATTCCCGTTGTTGGGTCATATTTGATTCCCAAGTCGATGTGCTCATTGATACCGAAACCAAAGTTGCCGGTCTCGCTGAAGTTTTGTGCGAGGAGCTCGTATTCCTTAACTTTGAGGCCGCGCTCGATGATTTCGAGAGCCTTTTCTCCTCGGACGGTCACGTGCACGGAGATCTTTTCGTTACGACGGATGCCGAATGATCTGAGGGTGTATCGAGCCTTGGAGTAGACGGGTTGCTGACCGGTGAGCTGCTCGAGCACACGGGCTGCGCGGGTGAGACGATCTCCGGATTCGCCGACGCAGCAGTTGATGATTAGCTTATCAACTTTGATATCCTTCATAGGATTTGCCTTGCCTTCGGACGCCATAGTTGCAATTGTTAATTTACAGAGAAGAGAGGGTGAATATGAAAACGGACGTGAAGTAGCAAGAGGTGAAGAGGCGATGAGCGGTGAGAGGAGGCTTTCCGCTTTACTTGGCTGTGTGCGATTTCAGCATGGGAATTAGTACAACTTGTATCTACTCTCTAAGTATGTAGAAATGTCTACGTACCATACTGTTCCCGCCAAAGCCATCACATCACTTCCATCTCCACTCCACCTCCCACCTCCACCCTGGGAAACAAGCCAATGTGCAGCTACATGCCTCTCTTTTGCATCGCACCTCTTTCCTCCTGTATGGCAACCACACATAGCAAGGTGCAGCCTCTAAACTGCAACTGCAATAAATACGATCTTTTGAAGCGTGCGATAAATTTGATCGATCCTCCGTTGTATCCAGTCGATGAGATTGCTGACGACAATGTCGTGACAAAAGATGGTCAGGCTAGCCGTAGTATAGAAACGTCGCAAAACTCCACACTGAAGAATGATGAAACATCTAACGATCAAGACCTTCGTTGTGCTTTGGATGATGGTACCTCAAGACAACCAGATCCAGCAGATGAAAGCATCACAACATTAACGAAGCAGAAGAAAGTACGATTCCAAGATACAGCACCAGGAGACAAGAGAAACAAGATCTCAATTCAAGACGTTATACATGCACATGAACTGTTAAGCCATTCAATAGCTATGCAGCCACAAAATCTATCCGATGAAAGCTTATTTTGCAACACAAGCTGGAGCTCATTGCAACAACATGTCGACACGTATCGAGCTCTTTTGATCACGTGTAACCTTCTGATGGAAATGCTACCGTTACCAATTGAATCTAATGATAACTTGGAAAATGCCGATCCGGACTGGTTGAATTGTTACTCAACTTGCCCATCTACAAACCCAACTTCGATACCATCCATAACCTCAGCAATCACGCAACAACTGCTTTCTAAATCACGCAGATGCATCCTGATGCTACAGTGCCTCGAAAAGATATGTGCAGCAAAATCAATCTCCGAACGTCATACTTCAAAAACGAAATTTTACTCTGGAGGAGATGATATTGAAGACTATGATAGATGTACAAGTGATTTGCATATGAATTATGATTGGCATGATGATGGATTCTTGCCTCAACCAGGGTCCTACAAAATTAACTGCTCGGCAAAGTCGGGCTCTTATGATACAACGTCCATTTTGTTTGAGTGCTGCTACAGACCTCACAAAGTGTCAGTGCAACCTAGTTCTAGATATGAACGAATTGCGTCAACTAAGGAATGGGTTCGTGGTGAAAGGCTGATTTCAATGACATTGGAAGACTACGAATATTACGATGAATACAGAGGCAACAACGATTACTTTCTACAACCAAATACCACTTCTGCAATCAATGATTCTGCTCAATTAGAAGAAGAAACGCCATTCTTTACCCTTTCACCAAATGCACTTAGTCAGGAAGAAGAGAAGTTGTTGGATATTATGGTTCCAATAGATCATACAAATTTAGCGTTAGAAAATGCTGCACCGAAGCGAAAGAAGAAGAGGATGAGGAGGACAAAGCATACCGAGCAGGCCATCGTAAGTGATCATCATATCAGTAGGTCTAGTCTTCAGTGGAAGGAAGGCTATCTTTACCTTGGATGCGCACAAGATCTACCATTAAGAAGCAGAGTATACGTCAAGGTAAGAACATGCATCATGCCTTATCCCTTTGCATTCTGCAATAGTTTTCCCACAGCAACAACAATCAAGCTTCATCCATCCGGCTGGCTATCAGTTGAAGATCGTAGCATTTCTCCTCTTGGTTCTAGCAATGCAGAAGTGGCCAACTCAAAGTTATTGCATCGAATTCGGTACAGAGACTACTTCGTAATGAGATCAAGTAAGTGCGAGCCGTGGACTGCAGATGGAGTGATGTCCTTTCATTTTTGTGTAGATGCTGTCCTTAATTTAGGAGCATCCGCACTTGGTGAGTGTAATGGCAAGAGCAACGATGGTGCTGTCAACAATGACAATCTACTTTTTGCTGTTGATGAGGCAACTGGAGGATCATTGTTAGATGGTTTTGAGTGGGTATCTGCAATAACTGAAATCATCACATCTTCCAATGCACTATACAAATGCTAAAGGCGAGGAGTAAACTAATATTTGTGATACAATACAATTATCAGACAAACACAGCCATAGAGGTGACAAAGAAAAACACACTTGATGCTGAACTTTTGGAACGGTGCTGCGACAAGGGATTGAATAACACTGCTACCAGCCATCCTTTACACTCAATACTCATTGCACCATTTACCACCGACAAGCGAGAGGTGTGTCAGACCGGAATGCAAAGACAAGTGACTACTATTTATTGCATCTAACACTTACGTGCACCCGAAAAGTTAAGGTGCACAAAACTGCAGCGCGAAGAGATGAACGTGGATGAAGAGAGTTTACGAGAAGAGGAGGCTTTTGAGGTCTTGAGAGACGGAAGACGTGGAGGATTGCACCTGAAGATAGAAGCTCGAACATGCAATGTTCAACAACATACCTTGATCATCCTAGAACCTCTGTTGCGATGAGCATGTAAGACTACTTCATCGTTACCATCTTCGTCGTCAAAGAATGCCTCCTCAACATCAAACTGGGGCTCATCCACGGCCTCGACATCTTCATCTTCGGCAATAAAAGGCATGTCTCCAGCCTCGAACTCAACGTTAGTGTCCTCAGCTTCATAGCCAAAGAATGTCTCCTCGACTTCAAACTGGCGCTCATCGGCATCGGAATGGTCAACCTTTTTGATGGCTTTGATTGGCTGGACAGGATCTTCTACAGCAACAAACTCCATGTCATCCTCATCGAGACCGGAAGCCCAGTCGACCTCGGGCTCATTACCACTTTGATGGCTTCCATTGGCTGGGCAGGAGCTTCTACTGCAACGACTAAATCGAGCCTTTTTGATCGCATTGGTGCGCGATTTGCGATTGGCAGTAAAGTCAACGCCTTTCTTGACTCTACGGCTGCCAAGGTACTCGGTGGTTGAATCATCAGCAATGCATGCTTCTTTGAAGGCAACGAGATCCTCTGGCTTAGAACAGGCAAGGTAGAGACTATCCAAGCTTCGGATGGCAAGTTGGCGCTTAGGTGCGAGCACGTGGAGGCGGTCACTGAACTGTTTCATGATCTCATCGGCAGCAGTTTTGTAGGTTGAAACATCAGCAATGCATGCTTCTTTGAAGGCAACGAGATCCTCTGGCTCAGGACATGCGAGGTAGAGGCTATCCACGCTTCGGATGGCAAGTTGGCACTTAGGTGCGAGCACGTGGAGGTGGTCGCTGAACTGTTTAATGATCTCTTCGGCAGCAGCTTTATAGGGCTTATTTGCTTCACGCACAGCCATGAAGGTACGAGAGGCATCGCGGTGATAGGCGTAGTTAGGATGTTTTGGATTCATACAAGTCGGGATCTCGACGAAGTTGATTCCGACCTAGTTGACAGTCGCGCGATTGGTCCCACTGGAAGCAGCGGCGACTTCGGAGGAGGTCGAAGGATGGTCAGCAAAAGGAAGGCTTGAACCGCAATCTATAGATCCTGAGTTTTGAGCATGTGTTCTGTTACTTTGTTTGAATGGCTCATCTTCATCTCCTATTGAACTCAACGAAATTTTAGACATGGAAATAAGTAGAGGTCGAATGAACTGATCATTGATGAAGTGTAAAGTGTATAATATCCAGCATCATGCTCTCGATTTTGTTACTGCATCTACGTGCTTGTGCAACCGCTGTCGAACTTTAGCTTCATACCAAGATTGCGATTGCACCCTTCGATTGATGATGGACAGCGCCTCCTCCAAGGCCAAGTCTTGGCAGCCATGCCTCAATCACCAATTGTTCATCACTGTAAAAGCTCTTTACGTGGTTTCTTACTTGTATACTAGAAATAACGACGTGATAGCACCTAATTATGATCATCTTTTTATCAGCCTAACCGGGAACCCATTTGTCTTGACTCGAGAGTCAGAGATCTTATTGTCAACGTCAAATGCGTCTCGCGAGTGCAGAAATGTAAGCAAGGATCCAAACGTGTCTTTGAGCTCTGCCAATGCTGATTTATGCTCATTTCTAGAATCTTTATTTGCAGCGAGGTATCGGCCAACGTCTCTTGAAGAGGCAACACCACCACTTGCTGCCAGGTATTCCTTGACCAACCCTTCAAGATAAGCTGATACCTTAGAATCCTCACGAACTGATACTTTTTTTGATTGCATGACATCTAATTGAGGTAGTGTGCTGGAATACACATTACTGGGGCCACTCATTCGAGCAATTGACTTTCGAGGAGCTTCCTGCCATTCAAGCCGTTTCTTTTCCGCAGAAGCGTGAACCAGTTGCTGATACTCTCGATATGATCCCTCTAATCGTTCTACCAATGCATCCTTTTTACCTGAAGTTGGCAAGTTCTTTTCTTTACACAACTCTTTCAGTTCTACTACTTTCATACTGGAGTAATCGGGCATTGGTACGATTTCTGTTAAATCAGACTCATCATCTTCGTTTGTGTACTCTGTGTGAGCATAGACTGCCTCTGTTGGCTTTCTGTACTTTTCTAGGAAAGCCTTTTCTTCTTTTGTAAAGTACTGGTTTCGTTTGAACTCCTCTACCAAGATTTCATCTGAATTATCAAGGACTCCAACCCTATGTGTGCCAAAGAGCAGTTGAGAGAAATGCGTGGAAAATGCAGCACATCAATTGTCTTGTACGAAACTCACTCAAAGCTGTGATCATCTAGGTCTTCGGGAATTCTAACCTCAAAAAGATGTTTTGCTCGATCCTGCAAGAAGTGCCACAGTCCTCCATGTGTCTGTTTCAACTCATCCAACATGTCCGAATCTGCAATCTTTACTGATTTCAAATACTTGCCAATGTCTCTGCTGCTCACAAAATCCATCCCTTTTGGAGCTGCTTCTACATAGTCTCGTATGACTCTCATCATGGTAAAGGCAGATGCATATTCTGCCCTATTCAGGCGATTTCGCTCCTGATCTGGAATCGGTATTATGAACTTATCAAGGATGTTTTCTAACCAAACAACGTCATAATCTCTAATGTGTGGGCTTTCATAAAGTACACGGTTGCAGCCAGATTTCATTGAACATATAACGAGTTCTTTGCCCTTTTGTCTAGTTCGAACTAAAGCAGGAACAAAGTCCTATAAACAGACAGCGTAATGGTAAGGCGTCTAACCAGGTACTCAATGAATATAACTGACAATTTGCTTACCTTGTCACCAGTAAGAATAACAGCCATATCAAATGCATTTGGAACAGTGGCATAATGTAGCATCTCCACTGCAAGCTGAATATCAACGCACTTCTCGCCTCTACCAATTGTTTCCATCATGTGGACGTCATAATTGGCAGTAGCCATGTCTCTGAACATTCGCATTCGAATGGAGTTTGGATCTGGTAGCAGTACATCGCTAAGGTTAAGACATGTCAAGTGCCTAGAATCACAATATGGCGTGCATACCTGTGTCTTTCTTTGCAGAAGTAAATACACTAACTCTTGATATGTCAAGAGGTCTGTCTGATCCTTTGAATGATTTCTAACAATGCATACAGGCACACTTTTAAGTTCACGAAAACAGAAAACAAGCAAACAATGCAAAGTCACTCACCTTTCCACCTCTTTGCTTCTCTATTTCATCACATATCAAACGAGGCAAAGCCTGCCAATCCACCTTATACTTTGCCTGCCATCCCTTCCCAAACTTTCGAGAAACTGTGCATCGATCCATTTTTCTTGCATGAAGTGAATAGTACAGCCATGTCCCATCTATGAAGAACATGATTTTGAGAGGTGTTACATTGAATGTCTTTTCTGGCTTTACTTCAATGGGTGATTGTGGTGCAATGCTACCAGCACTTGCCGGTTGCTGATGCTGTTGTTGTTGGTTTTGGACTAATTTCATGAGCAGATCAATTTGCTGCTGCTGTTGCTCCATCATCCGCTTTGTCTCTTCAAATGTTGCATCTTTATCAGAAATACCTGCAGTTGCTGGTTTTGCTTGATTTGTTTGTAGATTAGGGCTAGAAGTCAGTCTTTCTTCCTTCATTGCATCAGATATTAAATGCTCAAGATACTGATTTGTGTCTGTATCGTCTTCGTACTCAATATTATCGTCGTCTTCATCTTCATTATCGTTATACAAGTCTTCTAGACTCTCTTTTGCATTTGACATGAGACCTTTTCCACGCCTTTGTCGATCATAATGTGTACCGACGTCTTTGCATATTGGTGTGAACGTTGACAAATGGGCGTTTCTTATCAGTTGTGTATTATATTGTTGAGGACTTATCAAAGCCGTAGACCTTGACGTGCACAAAGATAACGATATCAGAAGCATTTTGAAGTGACAGCTTCGGCGGTTACTATTCGATGGCCCGCATAGTGGCCTCCGCCTTCTTGAGAAGGAGACATCACTCATTAATGAAGTTGTCTGGTTGACATCATCGTTACTTCTCGAGCTCATCATACAGAGATGCCTTTCGATGCTGTGTTCAACACCTCTAGGAACGACTTTCCTGCTATTGCAGTCTCTTGTTAGCTCCAAATCAACACCACGATGCAACTTGCTTGGCTGGCTTCTGGCTTCGTTCCTCAAATGAAAATGGACGGATATAAGGGGGACGTATCCTTTGCACCCATACACAATAATGTGCAAGTTCTTTGCTTGCAATGAAAGATGGGTGAAACGCCACCCCAACGATGGCCCATGGCAACCCACACGGCTCACGGCACCTCCTCGTCCTCCGTCGTCATCTCTTGATCAAACTTCAACCATGTCCGCCGCCGCAGCCCGCCGTAAAAAGCAACTAGCCAACCGCAAAGCCGCCGCAGACCCGGTGCAAACTCGCCTCGACGCCCTCCTCTCCGATCCCACCCTTGTAGAAGAAAGCGTGGCCTACGAGGCCCTGCAGCTCGCCCAATCGTCCGTTCGACGCAATGTCAAAATTGGCAACTTTCCACAAGCCGTGGAGGTGGCCTACTCCAGTTCGTTGGGACTGCTATCCAAAAGTGGACGCGTCAGCGTCTCCTCTCAGCTGTTGGCCGAGCTGGTGAAGGTCCTCGTGGAGACTCATACGGCTTACACGGAGGAATGGGGACAAAAGTTTGCATGTCTCGACGAGGCCTATCGCACTGCGTTGGATTCCGATACTAGTATGGACCCGACCGAGAGGGGCAGGTTGCAAAGGCTTCATTTGCAATTCTTGAGAAAGGGATTGAAATGGAGTAATGATTTGGGGAGCACGAGGCACGGCGCTCTGGCTATGCATGCGTTGATTGGTGATCATTACTGGAACATGAGTTGTGATCAGGCCGTGATTTCTGCCGATGCAGAGAAGAGACCTGCGAAAAGTAGTGCTGACACAGAAGATGATGAGTTTGATGAGGAAGACTCGGAAGCTGGACTGCGTAATGAGGCAGTGACTCATTATGCCTTGGCGGAAAAGACGTCTCTCATTTTGGAGAAGCTCAAATCACTTCCGGGTCCTACAGACGAAGAATCCAAATTGGGGCATACCTGCCCTCCGTGTCAAAGAGATGCTCTTTTGACTCGATCAGTCCTCTCGCTGCTCGCCATTGAAAACTTGAAAGATGCTACAACCCTCGTCTCGTCCTTTGCAAAGGAGATCGAAACACGTACCGCCGACGAACTCAAAAAGTCCTATCTCGACAAAACGGACGGCAAGGCCCCATCCCACATTATGTTTTGCAGCATGCTCCTCCGAATCTGCGAGAAGGATGTCAAAACCGCTCCCCTGTTCACTTGGCTGGTACGCAACTTTGGAGCCGAGCTGGGAACGATGCACAACCCCGAAAAAATCAAGAGTTACACGACAAAAATTGGAAAGGTGTACTTTGATATTCAGCCTCCTCCTAGCATGATGGCTATGATGGAAAATATGATGGGTATGATGGGAGGAGGTGGTATGGGTGGTGGAATGAACCCGGCCATGATGCAGAATATGATGGCGGCGATGGGAGGAGGGATGTAGTAGATACTGAAATGCTAAAAACAGGCGCTTGAGAGTGTGATGAGTGAAACTTGTTCTTTGGCTCGGCAATAATGCAGTTAAGATATCATTGAACTGATAGAGATATTCAGTGATGTTACTTTAAGTTACTGTCCTCACATCACAACTACACATAACAAAGCAAATGTAGAACACAAATACACGTCTTACGCAATGAAGCTCAATGCAAATGTAGCAACGAGCAAGGCAGCTGAAGGCATTACTCCAAACCCTGCAATAGTAGGCGCAGTGTTATCGGTAGCTTCCTGCCGAGAACTTGAAGGTGCTGCAATGGAGTCAGTTCCGATGGGAGTTCCAACAGGTTTTCCAATGGGAGTTCCAATCGGAGACACAGAGGGTGCCTCGGTGGAATTGCCAGTGCCAGTACTCATCAAATCTTTCGCTAGGATTTTCACACCATCCTGGTGCAAACCTTCCTAGCCACAGCTGTTGATCGCAGATGCATACGAAGCATTTAGTTCGTCACTCTTGCCTGCTTGAGTATTGCTTCCTAAAGCTTCTCCATCGTGCCCATGATGTGAAAATCCTACCCACCATGCAGTTGATTGATTCTGATTTCCAAATGTCTCTTCAAGAAGTCCTTCTATGCGTGTGTGATACTCATCTGCAGTTTCAGCTGCAGCGAAAGTGCTGGCAATGGAGGGAGCTATAAAAGCCGAAGAGCATTTTTTGATTTGATCATCTTTCGATTTGGGATCTGTTTTATGCGCTTAAGTCAAGTCTAAGATCAATCCTCGATTGGGCGGACCGATGCCCCGAACGACACTGCGGTGGTTTTAAAGAGTCTTGACCACTTTCGTGAGAAGATTGAGAGGCAGGTCGCGGCATCTTCATCAGTCTTCACTCTTTTCTCGTTCATGGTGTGGTGGTCGGGTCGCTACGTACTGTGTTAAGAGCTATCCACGTCGTGAGCACAGATCTCGCATGGCGGGAAAAAAGACGAAGATTCATATTTCAAAGATCTTTTTGCGTGATTCACTCTTCACTCGGTAACTTCCAATGATCACGTCACCGCATCAGCCATCAAGAAACTCAACCACATCTCGTCAACCAAACCCATTGCATTGTCAGTTAGAAGGTTGGTAGATCAATGGTGAATTACGGAGAGGCGCTGCGTAAAGCTAGGCGTCCCGGCTGGGAAGATGCCTATCTCGATTACGAGGAACTAAAACGCATACGTAACCGTCTGGAAGCCCTGCTCATAGAACGCGACGATGACATTGCAGCAAGTCTCGTCAGTGTTGGATCTGAAAGCCCATATCTCCAGAAATATTTTGAGCTAAGGACAGAATTTGCAGACAAGCTGCACTCTGAGATAGAGAAGATTTCTTTATTTAGCCTTACGAGATTGGGAGAACTGGCCAATGCCGTGGGTGTACTTAGATTCTTGAAGGCAGATCCCGACAATAAACGCTCTTCAGTTTTGAGCGATCAAGACAGGAGGTTTGTGTCTTATCATGAATCTGGTGATGAAGAATCTCCGATGGATTCTAGCCATCATAACTACTCTTTCATACTTGGAGAGAAATGTAAGTGCTTATGGTAAAACTGCGTGGGCTGTGCAGCTGGCATACTTCTTATCGCTACTGTGGTTGCTGTATTCCATAGCTTCGCTCCTCCCTTCATCAGATAGACGCAGCGTAAAAACACCCCCACGTAAAAGTATATCAGGAAGTTCAGCCGGCAGATTGTTCTCCAGAACTAAATTGATTGCACTTGTCGGTCGCCAATTCAATGATGAGCATGACAAGATTAGCATCTACTCTGATCTCGGTGTAGAGCTGCTACATATCCTCAAATACACATGTGTCAATGCTGCGGGAATACGCAAGATTAGTAAGAAGTATGCAAAGCTCATCAACTTTTTTCCAGTTGCACAAGAAGCTGACAGTGCCAAAGCGAAGGAAGACAATGAGCTATTGATGCCCAAAGAGGTTGCTCAGAGATATGAGACTATTGCAGATTCGAGGATAGATCAAATCACCAACAACAAGGACTTTGCGACGGTAAGAAAACAAGCTACTCATCCAATCTTTACATAACATAACTGACATTCCACCATTAGATCTTCGCATCACTTCTAGATGCCCTTCAGGAATCTGAGAAGAGAGTATCAAAAGGCTTGGGCAATCTGACTTTGTTCTCGACCCCTGTTGAATTTTCAACCAATGCAATCATCAAGTTTTTGGTTGAATCGGGTGATATTCCAGATGGCACTGCTCTACTGAGATTTGAATGTGCCATGTCATCAATCCACACTTTAATGGAGTTTTCGACGTATGCAAGCAGGCCATTCTCAGTATTCTTGTCTAGACGTGCTATGATTAACACAGGAAAAGATCAGGTAAGTGTGACTTTTGCAGTATTTCTTTCTGATAATATGAATCATGCCTATATTCTTACTTGCATCTATGTTTCAGGGTGAATTGGGTAATGCTGAAAAGAAAGCACTAGCATTATTACTTGAATTTGAACCTGACTTCATATTAGATATGAGTGAGAGTGAACTTCGTCAATGGTACATCCGGGCGACACATAGAACAAGAAAAGCTGGCACTGGCAAAGGATCGAGTGCATTCATTGAGGTAGCGGCTACCGAGAGTGGAAAACAATGGGGTGGTGTAGATGGCAAATCCATGATTATCAACCTGATGTCGACTCTTCTATACACAGTCAATTATTACATCATTGCTCCAACTGCCAACCATTATGCCGCAGTTCTTGGACTTGATGGGGCATATGGGGCCACTCTTATCGGTGCCAGTTCGTTTTCAGCCATATTCGCAGCTTTCTTTTACTCTATGTGGTACAAAAGCTCCTCATTTTGGACTGCGCTTGCATTCAGTGCTATGTGTCCATTCATTGGAAATATGTAAGTGCGCTCGTGATAAATATCTTTTGTTTTCTGTGATTATAAAACTTACATTGCGCCTACTCAAAGCATGTATTCTGTAGCCATTACTTATGACTCGATGAAAATGGCATTACTTGGTAGAGTATTGTGTGGTTTTGGCAGTGCGGAGGTGGTGAATAGGCAGCTAATATCAGCCTGTGTATCGTACCAGACAATGACAAAAGCATCTGCATTGTTTGTCAGTGTTTCAGCTGCTGGTATGAGTATTGGGCCTCTTATTGCAGGTGTGGCAGATTCATCTCAATATATCAACGTATCTGCCCATTACCTCCATTGACATATCTTTCTTTTCTTTAGCCTTATTAGATTTGACGCAAGGAAGAGATGAAAACATCGATCTAAAGATACACCTACCTGGTTCTCCTCCAGGATCCGGCTTGGTGTTTGACCACATTACTGCACCTGGTTTTCTAATGGCGTTTCTATGGGGGCTGCAGTTGTTGAGCGTAATGCTGTTGTTTGATGAGCCAGAACGCATTAATGGCATTGGAGGCGAAGATGAAATAGAAACGAAGCCCAAGCTTGAGATGGAAGTTACGAGGTATGGATCTGTTGAGGACTCAGACTCGCCTCAGGCCAAGGAACAAAGTTGGTCTACATTATGGAATGATACCATGGCTATATTCCGAGTCATAGTCAGCAACATGGCGTTCCCTGTGAGATTACTTGATGATCATTATCGCGATACTCACACCTCTCACGTTCTACTGATGCTTTTTTTTGCAGGTTACACTCTACCTCTTTGCCTTCATTGAGCTGTCTGGAGAGGTGCTCATTTCTTCTTGCAGTATGGTAGTTAAGAGATACTTTTCATGGCATTCTAGCCGGGCTGGATTTATAATAGCATCTCTGGGTGCGCTCGTACTTCCGGCACACTTTATTGTTGAACGTGCATCGAGATCTTACTCTGAGCGTAAGATTATGAAGTACAGCATCATCTGTAAGTCCAGCTACCTCGCCCTTGCTAGTTAATCAGGTGCAACTAATCATTTGACATCCCAACATGACCACAGTTGTGATGTTAAGTTGCGTCGCAATCTGCAACCTCGAAGGTCTAGTGTTAGATGTCATAGGAGTTATGTTGAATTACACTAAAAAAGGACCAACTACTGAGCACTTGAAGTCTGTTATTACAAGTGTCCTACATCACAATGAGTTTCCATACGACTGGGGAGCTGGTAGCATTGTATACCTTATCTTTCTATCTGCCATATTTATTGGCAGCATCATATTAGAGGTAAGCACACCATTGATGAATACTGTTCACTAAATACTCGCTTACTTGAACTTACTGGTGATTGAATTCTGCTTTCAGGGTGTCAACACCAGTCTTATGTCGAAAACAGCACCGTCGGCTCTTAATGATTCCTTTCTTAACATGGGCTTGTTGGCAACTCTTGTTGGTACAATGGGTAGAGTAGTAGGTGATAGTATGATTACTCTCTCGGCGTTCATCGGGCGCGCACCCTATCACGATTTTGTCTCAGTGACTTTTCTACCTCTACTTCCAATTCTTGGCCTTGGCTTGTACTGGGTGAATAAGGTGAGTACTGTCGAGTTCATACTGTAATGTTGTCGCCAATCACTGTGCAATCTGATAACTTCATCACTCAACATCAATCAGAATTGGAAACAGCTTGTTTGATTATAGCTGCATGTTGACCAAATTCCCTCATGATGTAGAGTACCTAAGATACAGTAAGATACTCAATAGAATCTAACATCTGTGAAAAAATTCAGGTGTGTGTTTAGTTAAGCGACTTTACTTCCAGACCAGGGTTGCTGACACAGTACACAGTTAGATTTTCCACTGCTTTGGAACCATTTGTGTAAGCACAATGAATGAAAACGGTTGTTACATGTCTTGCACTGTAGATTCGGCATGGAATGGGTTTTAATGCAAAGAACAGAGTAACAAACTGGGCATGGCTCGACGCCTTCGAATTCTTTATCGACGTTTTCTTTCCAGAGCAAAAGAGCGTCTAGTATGCTTCCATCTTGATTGTTGAGCATGAGCATTATGTTTAGAGACCATCTTCTCCATCTCTTTTCTGCAATACCCAATGTCTTCTCTAGATCAACTTCTACGTTTCGTAGAGGAAATGCTGTGGGTACTCTGATGGTAACACTGAGTTGACACTGCGGTGGATAAGGCGATATAACAGGGTGTGTAAGATGACAAGCGAAAAGACAGGGGATAAAATGCCGTTTGACAAATCTTACCTCATCTTGATGATAAATAGCCGTTACCTCACGGCTAACAGCACTCCCATTTACAGTCATTTCTCCAAATGATGTTGCATCTTTAATCCTAACTAGCTCCCGTTGCAGAGTTTCTGGTGCAACTTTATTTTCCACAAATGACATCAGCTTTTGCTGCATATATCTTGGACAGTCGTCATTGAACCACGTCTTGGCCAATGTAGGAAGAGACTGGTAAGAATTTGTGGTACAGTGAGCAGCAATCCATACAAAGCAAGTGACTAGCTGCGAATGTATCACTTACCTCAGTTGTTCGAAATAGGGCTAATGTTGCAAGTTCTTTGAGGATGAAGTCTTGGCTTTCATCTGAAATGCACTCGAAGATATTCTGTTTGCGGCCTATATCAAGATTTGCTTCTTGGAGAGCTAGATTCATCATGGCACGAACTGCATTGGCTTTCTGTAGAAAAGCGCACATTGACGAACGATTTCTCATATCAATTGCGCCAGCGCTATCAAATATCTCGAGAAAGATGATCCAGCCAAGCAAATAATCCATTTGGGAGTCACTGGACTCAGGGGCTCTGTCCAACTCTTGAACAAAAAGTAGCATTGCTTCTGGTAACCACAATGCTACAATATGAACATCGTCTTCAAGCTCAGAAGCTTCTTCTTCGTCTAGATTCTGTTTCCATTGAGACAGCAAGGTCTCTGTCGCTGTTGGAAGGATGACATCATCGCTGGAACCAGAGGGTTTGTTTCTTTTGGCATGCACCATTAACAGCTGAAAGGCGCACCATCGCTTCGTGGGAGATTTTAAGCATTCGCACAGATTTCCTGAAAAATTGCTAGCTGCATAGAGGACAACCTCGGGTGCTTCTTTCTTGTAGTACGTCATAATTGACGCATACAAATCCATCCACAATCCTGTTGAGTCTTGAATGTCTACGAAACACTTTGTGATAGACTTGAATAGACATTTCTCGTTGTCACTAGCAGCCGAGCTGTAATCAATGCATATCTTTGCAGAGGCTTGGAACGCACACACTACCTTCATCACAAGAATTGAGTTACTAGCATCATGATCAAATAACAGAGTTTCACTCAGAGTTAAGATCAAACCGGATAACCGTCTCAGTGCGTCACCGTCTTTAATTTCTTTCACAATAACTGCCAGCCACATAGCAACAGATGAATGGAAGGACAATGATGGAGGAGATTGTCCTTTGAGTGATTGACTGTGCTCATCATAATATTCAATGAGAGCAACGAACAACCCTTCTAAAGGAAGTTTTAGATCAGTAGAATTTTCACCAAGAGGAGGGGCCTTTGTATACAGTCCGAATCCGAAAGCCAACGATAGGCAACGTAGTGGACTAGACGCTTGATTGATACTGTCCTCGTCGCCAGAAATCATTTTTAGCAGACAACTTTCAAGGGATGACACGGTCTGGACAATTTCATACCGAACGCTACCAATTCCAATAGTGATAAGCCCTATTTGTGATATGATAATGTTAATGCATTCTGCTGAGACCTCATTCTGTAGACTTATGTCTGCATGGAAATTCAGTTTAGAGACGAATGGCTTGACCAAACGATCCAGAATGTGCCGGGCAGTTTGTTCTCGCCGGGTTTCATCATCTTCTGTCGGAGGAGCTTCAGGGGTAACGGGATTTCGTTTGAGCCGATTGGACACAGTTTGCCGCTCTTCCAATGCATTCTCTTCTTTTATTGTAAAGTAGAGGTTCGGGAAATCATCGGTGTGAACTTTCACAACTCTTGATTTGACCCTCATGCCATCAGCTTTTTCGTAAAACAATGAGTCTCCTTCGTTTATATCTTCTGCTAGAATACAATCTTCGGATATCCTTTTCTCTGACCATTTCGTTGAGAATTGAAGAGACACGAGATAACTGAGTGCCGTCAAAGTCTGACGACAATTAGTTGCATTCGTTGCGGGATCATTCAAGTACGATGCCAAAAGGTCTATGCAGGTGGTGGTGAGGGCTTGGACGCAGTTATTCAGTTCTAATGGTCCACCAAGCACATCGACCAACTGCCGACTTCTCTGTGTGCGTTGAATGAATGTTTGTAGTAGAGCATTTTCAGTATCGACAACCGCAGAGAGAACGTGCACAAGCAATTCCTGGTTGGACGATCCATGCAATAAAAGACTTGGATTGCCAACATCGTGCAGAAGATACATAAGGCGCAGAAACAGTGACTCTGAAGCATTTGGTGTGCAAATGTTCTTGCAGAGGTCGAGATCAATACCAACGGTCTGAAGACCACTGTTCTTGCATATGTCTAAAACTCGAGCTGCTTTCTTGGACCAAGATTGCGATGATAGCTCGAGGATTGCGTGATCTTTTGACGGTTTGCGACGAATACTCTCCTTCAGATTTGATGATGCTCGTGACACGAACTCATCTCTCATCGAAATGTCGTGGTTAGGTTCGATGGCAACGTCGCATTTTGTTACCGCAGTCTGCTTCCAAATCAAACCTCCTTGCCTCCACGACTCTAAAATTAGCTTCATTAGTTCATCCTGGCTTAAAACGCTGTTATCGGAGGATGACCCAAGTAATAATGTGGTCTCAAGCAAAGCGTTTTCGCCATCTTCATCTTCAATGATGAGCCTATCTGCTCTCGTTTCGTCACAGCAGATTTCGACCCAGTGCTTGATCACAGATGATGAAACCAGCATCTCTTTGCAATCAGATAGGCCGACGCATGCCTTGAAAAATAAACACATGTCCCCTTGATGCATGGATGAGTTTTCATTGCTGTCATCGGTATGAGAGAGATCGTGCGAGAGCCAGAATTCCTTCATGAATGAGTTCCCCATCTCCATTGCAAACTGATCCAACGTCTGGCACTTAATAAGGTCAATAGCGGACATATCTCCATCAGATGCCATTGCACAAAGTCCAGTTGCCAAAGTTGTTACATCGCAATAGGACTTGATCAACTCTCTCAAAATTGTTTCCCACACCTGTTTTTGTTGATGAGCTGAATGGATGGAAAGAAGCAAGTGCTTCCCAATGTTAAAGTCAGTCGATATAGCTGAAGGAGCAGACTTTGAATGGATCAAAATCCAACGAATTAAGTTGTTCACGCAGAACTCTTCTAGTGATACTGTGGTTTGTTGAACTCCATCAAGTGTTTCAACGGCTTTCTGGACAGGGAACAGTGGCCGAGCTCCACAGATGTTCATAATTTTCAATATCAGCTCCACTTCTTCATTGGTGCATGATTTGTTGCTACGAGAATCAGAGTGGACAATGATTTCATTGAAAAGCGCTTTTGCAGATGGTAGAACGTAGATCAATGATTGCTCTTTGTTCTGGTCGTTTGACTGTATCATGTTGGCCATCAAGCGAGTCAGTTTCACATCAGTTTGTCTGTCTCTTTTTGCTGACGAAAAAGTCTGTTGCGACCCGTCACTACCCCAAAAGAAGGATTTGATTTGGGTGATTCCCCTGTCATTTGTGCCGCCATCAATGGAAGCAGCATCAAGCCTGACCACATCCCGGGCTAGCGTCATGCACAGTTCATCAAGTGCTGATGATGCCGGTCCTCCAGAAGCTGGCGCTTCATTTATAAAGTAAGAAAGGCAGTCTAAGAATAGTTGACCACATTTGCTCATCGATGATGGTGGTGTACATGTTGAGCTAGAATCTTTTGGTCTACGCAGAAGAAGATATGTCACGCATTCTACCACTGATGAAACGATTGCAGCAGTATCCATTATAGCAGCAGCGGATTTCCGACCTTCCCACTGTCAAATATAAATAGTGATATCGAGGTATATTAGACGTGTGTTGCCGAGAAAACAATAATACTTCACCGAGACAACTCACCAAACTTTCGACAACGAGAACAGCAGATTCGTCGCCAGAAGGCAAAGAAGCTACAATAGGTAATATCATCTGTCCCCAGCTGGTAGCAGGAGCGCCGCAACAAGCTTTACGAAGTGCCTTACTCAAAGATTTGACAAATGCCGCTGCATCCATCAATTCCCAAGGGCTTTTACTGTCAGATTCTTTACGAAACATGGAAAGATATGATAGAATCAACTCGAATAACGCCACAAAGTTGGATGAATCCTTTTCTCCCGAGAGTAGATTGGGCAGCAACGTAGCCAATGCTATATACTTTGTAGACTCGCAAGGCTGAACCAATGACTGGGCAAATTGACAGAATTTAGAAACCAGATTGTAGCTTTGTCTCCTGAATGGACCGCGAGAACTTGACATCAATCTTGTTATGGATGCAGATTCTGGAAAAGCTTCAATAGATGCATATTGTTTGGAAGCATTCTCTGGCTGGCTTTCTACCAAAGCACCAAGTCCAATCAATACTGACAGCATGACACGTTCATGTCTCTCTTCCATTTCTTCGCGTTCCGATTCTGCCACGGCTGCTGCCGCTTCGGCATTTTTGACTGCTGCCTTACTTCCACCTTTATTCTTTTTATCCTTGCCGGACGATGATTGGTTATCTGAAGTAGAACTAAAGGACGTGGATACAGGATTAATGACATCCTGCAAATTGTTGGCACGCTTGCATCCCAGTACCACCTTGCAATAATTCAATACTGCAGGTTGAACAGCAGTAGAAGCAGACATATTCTCCTCTCCATTCAAAAGCTCCTTCACAAACTCTCGAGAATACTTTACAACATCCGCCGAAGGATCACCCCTAGCACTACACCAAGCCATACCAACAGTAGTATTGGCACCAAAACTCTCACCACTATTCTTATCCCCATCATTCTCCTCCTCAGCTACCAAAAACAACCCATTCCAAGCCTTGGGCACATGACCCTTCATCGCCACCAACGCCTTATAACTCCCACTTCGTACCGATGGATTATTATCATATCCTAATTTTGTCTCGTGTAAAAATGCCAAGTGGGTCAATGATGCAATCTTTTCGGGACGGGTGTACCCCTCTTCTTCAATGTTGTTATCATTATTATTATTGTTAGTGGGTGGAGCAAACACCACGGAGGATAACTCATCCAAAGCACGGATTTTAGTGGTAGCATCTCGCTTTTGACCGATTTTTCTAAAGAGGAGGGAGAGACGGGGATCGGATCCGGTGTAGATGGGCGAGGGGCGGAGATTGTTGGATTTATTATTGTTGGATGACGAGGATGGGGCCTGCTGCTGTTGTGATTTCTTGACGCGGTTTGCGGCGAGAATGGCGGCTGTGGTGGAGCCGGTGGAGTTGGCAAAGTCGGCGAAGCCGCGGAATCCTGTGTTGCTCATTGTAGTACTGCTCCTTGTAAGTTTTAGGAGAAAGGAGATTAGAGGAGAGGAGAAAGGAGAGGGGCAGTGCTAATTTTTTCATTAAAAAAGGTGATTGTGTTGAAAACCCTAATAGCTACCTTTAAATCTAAAGCCCATTTCAATTCGGTAGCTCAAGCAGAAGCTTACGTTACTGTTACAGATTTGTTGGTGTGGAACAACCTGGAACAACTAACTGACTATCTGACTTCCTCCGGGTCCGGTGCCGTCGGTTCAACAATCAACATTAAATCCACCATGAGAGAGTTCCAGCCGCAGAGAACACGAGCTACCCAAACCACGTGCGCACTCCTCTTTGCGCTAGCGATAATCGTCATGACCGAGTTGTTCGGTACAACCAGTCTCGTCAATTCATCAAACATACTTTTGCAAAGTGCCGCCTCTACTCCAGAGGTGAAAACAACTATAAGCAGTGAAGAACTTGACTCTCTCTCTCCTTAGAGTTGCGTGAAGTGAAGCAGAAGCAGCTCCTGAATAACTTGCAAAAAGATCAAAAGCTTGATTCTCTCTCCTTAGAGTTGGGTGAAGTCAAGCAGCTCCTGAATAACTTGCATCAAGACTTGAAGCAGACCAATAATGCACCTGTACCCATCCCTGAACCCACTCAACAGGCCAAGACTACCACACATCAATCATTCCTACTTGAAGAAAGCATCAAATGCATACCCTGGTCTCGGTCTGATTCGGATAATCACACCATGCAACCCTTTGACTACTGGATGCTTCACAATCCACACTGGTTTGTGACCAATGAGACAGATGACGAGCTTTGCATTGCCAGAGGTGACTTGCAGGATGATTTAGTCAAGGACTTTTTAATGATGTATGCTACGCAGTTTTATTCGGGATGCGCAAAGGTTAATTGGAGGTTTCATTGGTTGTCTGGCTGGGGGTAAGAACTGCTGTTCATGTTGTAATTGAATCTTTGTGTACATAGTCCGGGTTCATCTCACACCTACTATTACTTGCTTGGTTTACACTTCTCCACTTCCATTGATTTGGCTTCAGGGCAACATTTCTCAATATGCAAGCGTAAGTTCCTGACTAATGCCACACTTCAAGAATTGGTCGAGATCTTATGTGACACTAACTCTAACCAATTACCATAATATCTAAACATCACAGAGGACTGCGAGATTCAGTAGATAATCTCCACATCCCATTAACAATGGGTTTTGGAGGCGATGACCGCTCCAAATGGTATTGGAATTATGCCGCCAACAAATATGACGGAACCAATAAAACCTGTCCAACTGCCGATACAGACTGTTACTTCCTCCCTCATCACAATTGTGGCACACTTGAAGAGATTTACTCTGGGTCTACTGGAGTTGAACGAGTGGAAAGCAACGCGCTTGGACCTTGGTCTGATATTACATCGGGTAAGAAGGCAATGAATGCGTTTTTGTTCATGACTAGAAAGCAATTGTGGTTGCGCCGGGCTATATATGATTTCAAGATGGAGTTTAAGAAGAGTTTTGAGGCAGAAGAAGATTGTTCCGTGATTCATGTTAGGAGAGGTGAGGTAGTGATATTCGTACTGATTAGTATTGCATCTTACTCTATTTGGTTGTTTGAATGATTCATTCCTCATATTAATATGTGATTTTTAACACAGGCGACATAATATTGGATCCATCAACAAGAAAATATTATCCTATCAAGTCGTATTCAGAGAAAATTCCAAAAAGAGAAGTTGAAAGTAAGTGCAGGCGATTATCATGGTACAATTTGTATTGCCTCGTTCAATAAGAATGCTGATAACTATCATTTTTTCATTTGTATTCACCCAAATGAAAACCATAGAATCCAAACCATGCCATATTTCTACTAACCACGATGCGAATGCTATTGACGAAGCATTGGAGTTCTACCCCAACTTTCGTTGGAAATACTTTCAACGAAAAAGAGCCAGGGGAACTTCCAAGGGGTGGGAAGATCATTTACCTTCTGGCGATCCTGTCACCGAAGTCATTACAATTTTGGCCACATTTGATCCATACAAGCTCACATGATGATACTGGCAGGGAGAGGAGAAGAGGACATGGTTCAATTAGAGAATGTTACAGATATGACAAATGTATTCAATGCGGCTTTTAATACAAGTGGGATTGGGCTTAATGCGTTGTTGGATGAGATGAGGAAGAACAAGACTCTTGCGATGATTGACGGCGTTTAAGAACAGAGTTGGAAGATGTTAGA
Organism: Cyclotella atomus; assembly: GCA_036939935.1. Lineage (NCBI taxonomy): Eukaryota > Bacillariophyta > Thalassiosirophyceae > Thalassiosirales > Thalassiosiraceae > Cyclotella > Cyclotella atomus. Next base: position 15,164 of record JALLPI010000018.1, on the reverse strand, counting down.
CAGTTTGGGGGTTGTGGCTAGAATTTGAGGATTGTGGCTCTGGAGAGTTTGAGTACAGGCGGTTGAATTATGATAGCCAAGCGATGTACTTTTATAGGTTATTGCATCATAAAACCACAGTATCTACCTGTAAGTTCCCATTTATCACCTTTTCCCGTCCTCCTCCCTCTCTCCTCGCTTCTCTCCTCACTCTCATCAACAACATCATGTCATCCCGACAGCCACAGCGCCAAGGAGCAAAGTCCACTCCCTTCACTCAAAAGGGTACATCTCGCTCACATGCCTCACGATCTGCCATGGCAACCTCAATACGGAAGGCAAAGCGAGGACAAATGGTCGAGATGAAGCGTCACATGAGACTTGCCTCTAGCTCTCGTGGCGGCAATCCCTATTTAAAGGTCGAAGAATGCATACAAGAGACCGTTGCTGTCGCCGAGTCAATAGTCCAATGCTGCTCTCAGCAGTCACTGGATGATGCCTCTGCAAAGAAGCTATCGTCTTCACTAGAGAGATTACTGGTGCTCATCTCTCCCACAGAGTTGGACAACGCAACCAAAATCGGAGACACACAGCAACAAAGAGATGGCGGTGCCTCTTATGATTCTTCACTCTCTGGTATTGCAGTAAATGCCATCTTGACTCATCGTGTTCCGTATCAAAATAATGAAAAGATGTACCTTGCATTTCTTCTCGCTGATACCTTGGCAACCGTACTAGATGCATCACTGCAATCTATACAATCGCAAGCGTCAATAACGCTTACTCAACTATCGGCGACGGAACCGCCGCCACCACCTATTACATCTTATGATCAAGAACAATTCTCACCGTATGGACATCCATCTCATGAAATGAATCATGTGCTTGCCGACGCTCCAACTTCTTGGTGCTTTGTGTTGGTGAATAGTCGTGCTTTAGAAGCTTTGATTCAAAGGATAACAGTGACGCCGAAATCTTCAATTTACGATGTAGACACGGTAGAGAAGTGTGTTTGGGCCATTGGAAATATGGCTGGAGATTCGGAAATGGCTAGAGAAGCTTTGGTCAAGATGGGGGCTGTTTCGAGATTATTTGGTTGTATATCATTTGGCATGTCTACTCTGTCCGCTTCGAGTCAACAACAATATGATGTTTTACAGTCATCGTTGATGAATCTGTTGCGTAATTCCGTATGGGCTTTGGTGAACTTTGCACGAGAAGGAATGTTAACTGTGAATGATTTGAGTATTGGTGGATTATCAAATGAGCAACTTGCTTCGATGCTACTTCTGCCAACAACATTTTCACAAGAGTCGAGCAGCAGCACCGATAAAAATGCAGCAACAAGCCATGATGTTGCAAAAGAAACATGTTGGCTATTGGCCTTGTTGGCGGACAAGGATACCAAGGTAACAATCGAATACATTTGTCAGACGAATTCATCGCCGGTATTATCTGCCATTGTGACATTGTTGAGTTTGTCTGCGGATGCAGCAATTCAACTGTGTAAATCTATTTCTTTGGTCACTGCCGAAACGAAACAACAACTATCTGAAAAGTGCATGACCGTGATCCCATTATGTCGTCTACTGCGGAACATAGCGCGTGAAAGGAATGGTGCCGGTTTGGTGTTGCTTGCATCTACGCCAACTACATTGTATCATCCTCCAGAAAAATGTCTTGCAAACTTGATTTCTCTCATAACACTTGGAGCAGGACGAGATGCATCAATGATAGCTTGTATTGCTGCGGAAACAGCTGGTGCATTTCTGTATCATGCAGATTCAAGCTTGGCACATTCAAGTACTGCTGCGTGTAAGATTCTGTTACCTGCTTTGTGCCTGGCGTTGATCAGTCCACATGCAACATTTGATTTCAAAAGAGAAGCGGTGTGGGCGCTATGGAATGCATCTATGAACGAGGATGATGGTGTGATTGAAGCAAGCGACGAAGAGTTTCGAACATATCAACAACAGCTCTTGGTGGAAATGGCGAATACTTCTCCACCAGAGTTCCTGCGGTGCTTGACTTCGTTATTGTCCACTGATGATATGGACACAGTCTATCCTGCGATGCGATTGATTGATATTTTGCTTTCTCGGCTTGAACCGTTGCCTTCTAGTAAGAAACTGCATGTAATGTTTGAAGAGGTCGGGTTGGTCGATGCACTGTGGCTTATCTGTGATAATGACTCAGACGAGAGTGATGTCGCTGAAATGGCAGCTAATATCTTAGATGAGTATTATGAAGGAGAGGACAATCTGGACGATGAAGAGTTATTGGCTCCTTCTTCTGCTGGTGGTAGCTTTCAATTCCATGTTCCATCATTGGCTCCAGTTAGTGGTTTTGACTTTAGTTCAAACCCAACCACTTCTGTTGTTGAGCAGCAGCAGCAACCCGGATCCCTGAGAAGAGGACGTGGTAGAGGACAACAGATTCCAGCATGGATGCAGCAGTCTTAGGAGACGTTAGGTCTAGATATGTCTTCGAATATGCAAACTTGTTTTATTTCTGATTGGAAGAAGAGGACGTGGTAGAGGACAAAAGATTCCAGCATGGATGCAGCAGTCTCAACCGAGGTAGAGCTATTTCATGGAATATGCAAATCTGAATTGATTTTAATATGTTCATTTCTCCCACAACACAACGCATCTAACTTCAATACTAATTCTGGCTGGAGCATCTTCTGAAGTAGTAGGATCCATAAACGCAGAATGTATTGTGAATGTACTCGGTTTGCCTTCATCTTCTACCTCGGATCCCTTGGCAATCCCTCCCAAATTGTCCCATTGTTTCAACAACAAAGCCTCATTCATTGTCATGTCAGGATAGTAATACCATTTATGCTGTTGTTCAGACGGGCAAACAAAATAGTTCTCTCCTACTCGATCCACGTAGTAAATCTTGAAAACTCGAGTATCTCTCATTGAAGCTGTAGATGCATCAACACAAGCCAAAGGGAACTCCATCACTGGATTTTTAGGATCAATATTCCTCCACACATTGATGAATGCATATCGTCTTTTGCCATCTAAAGCCTCCTGTACGATCGCTGGATCCAGTAACGAACTCCTATTCTCCATCAGCAGTTTCGGACGTAGTACATCGTTTAGTTTGGGTGGTTTCGATAAATCATCCAGCCTTTTGGGTGCAGATGTAAGAGTATAGTCAGCGTGAACTATCCCAGCTGGATTTTGTATCTGAGCTTCACTCGCTGATGATGATTTGATTGATGCAGTCTTGTCCTTGCTACGCACATTGTGATCGAATGCAAATATCCCTTCTATTGGGGTTGAGCCAGACTTTTGAGATTGCAGTACATCTTTTACAATTTGTTCGCAGATTGGGTAGTATCGATTGGCTACCTGATCTTGATCGAGAAAGTCGATATCTTTTACGAGTTTGAATTGATCTTCTGGATTTGTCACAAGTTCAAATCCATTTCTATCCAGAGTCAATTTCTCATTTGGATTACCACCCACGCCAAGTTTTGCGTTAGATACTCGAACAACGGTAGGAGCCCATGTAGCACCAATCAATGTAGAATCACTCCCACCAATACCACGACGCGTTGAGATCTCAGTCGTTTCGTGTGATACATAGTTCATTATTGCTGGCACCGATTTAACACGAGAACCGCAGTATTGTATAGATTGATCTGATGGAGGCAGCTGCATTGATGGCCAAGATCCCCTGCCAGACGAAGACATGGTTGAATGTAGATATAGTGCCAGTGTCAAAAAGGAGATTAGACTGACCATAGGCAGCTACAGATGTGGACTGCTATCATACCTCAGTTGTTGTCGAGGTGTTCGAGGCGATCAGATGCGTGAATCTTGGATATTCTCGATAAAATATTCTGCACTGGAACAGACGACAGCAGGTTAATATTTACGGGAAGTGCAATTAGAGAAGATCTTCTCGAAATCTTTTTCAAAATACCCGCCAATGAGAGATTCCTGCCTCCTCCTGCCTCCGAACACAGAACAGAATAATCATCACCTCTCTCTCTCTCTCTCTCTCTCTCTCTCTCTCTCTAGAGAGAAGATAGAGAGCTAGAGAGAGATAAGTACGTCAGACACAACTCCAAGGATCTGATTTGCAAATCTGAGCGCGAGCCAGGCTGGCTAATCCTTTTCCATAAAAAAATCATCAAGAGACGCAGACCTTGTTGCCGCATTGTAGATATAGAAAGAAATGATGGATTCGGGAGACGGACCACCAGGTATGCCACCAAATCTATTTATTGGATTAGATAACAATTCGTTCTTGAACGCCACTAACATTGTAAGGGCTCTGCTGTTTTTAGAGCCAATACGCAATCTGCGCAAGACCATGACACGAACTCTACGCAACTTTGACAGCGCTGGGGAAGACCAATTGACATCCGCGGTCGGTGGGGCAGGTGAAGATGGAGTTTTCGATCCTCCTGCGAGGGAACGTCCTGCTGTGAGTTAACACGCCGATTGCTCTGCGATATTATGCTGCTGCTACTGTTTCTAATTCTTTATTCTGTCTCGTATATCATACTTTGTGCTTTCAGGATGGAAATTGGCCCCAAAGAGAATGTCTCTCCTTTACCCGCTCTCTGGTGTTCTACGGCAATGGTTCCATCACAACTGAGCATGAAGAAGCAGCAAAATACATTGAAGAGGCGCGTGCTATGCGAAAGAAGTATTATGATGGACATGGAGTGAAGTGTGCTTTGGAAAAGCAAAAGTTGAATAGAAATTCGACAGGCAGTTCGGATACAGTTGACAAGGTGAAGACTGTCATGTTTGATGACAGTGTTGAGAAAGCAGTCGATGAGATGAAAACAGCAGCAGCAGGAAAAGAAGAAGCACCGATACATCTAGAATATGTCTTTGGTCCGGATGGAGTGGTTGAAATCTATCAATCATCTGATTTTCGCCGCACCAAAAACTTGGTACAGGTACCCTCCCTGTCTGACTTTGTAGATGACTATCAACGTCTGGTTGAAATGTCATCTTCTGGAGCCATGCGTTCTTTCTGCTTCCAGCGTCTCCAACTGCTTGATTCTGCGTTCAAAATGCATGTCACGATCAACGGAACATTAGAGAACGAAGCCAAGTCTGATCTACTGGGGACCGACTTTTACAGAACCATGAAGATTGACAACCATATTCATCTAGCTGCTGCTGCCACTGCAAAGCAGTTTGTTGACTTTGTTCGAGACAAACTAGAAAATGAGGGAGATACTGTGGTGATGGAGGATGGGCAGACGTTAAAACAAGTATTTGAAAAGGCTGGATTGGATTCAGATCATTTGACAATCGATGCTTTCAATGTACTGGCTGATTATTCAGTGTACCAACGGTTTGATAACTTTAATTCGAAGTATAGTCCTTTCCGAATGGCGCAGATGAGGAAGATCTTTCTCAAGACAGATAATCATATCAATGGACGGTACTTTGCTGAGTTGACCAAGATTGTGTTGTCACGTCATGAACAGCGCAAGGGGCATACTTCAGCGTGTGAGATGAGACTGTCGGTTTATGGTATGGAGAGAAATGAGTGGTTGAATGTGGCGAAATGGGTGCTTACCGACTGGAAAGGTGGTATCTATCCTGGCAATATGCTCTCGTCGCGGAATCGTTGGATGGTGCAGATACCTAGACTATGGCGTGTGTATTGCAAAAAGGGTGGTGGTGTTTCCTTCCAGAACATGCTTGAGAATCTCTTCATTCCATTGTTTGAAGCTACTTTGTATCCGGAAGAGCATCCAGAAGTTGCCGAGCTTTTGAATAACATTGTTGGTATCGATTCGGTCGATGATGAAGGTTGTTTAGAGGTGAGTAAAACGTAAAATGCAGCCAGGATGTAGTCTTGGCCATAGCTCAAGTCATATTTTGCTACTTTACTACTTAGGCACCCTTGGCATATGATAAACCATCATCGTGGACCCAAGAGGAAAATCCAGCATACTCCTGGCAGCTTTATTATCTCTGGGCAAATTTGGAGGTCCTCAATAGAGTTCGGAAATCAAAGGGACTTCACACAATCGCCTTTCGTCCACATGCTGGTGAAACTGGAGATACAATGCATTTGGCTGCAACCTACATGCTTTGTAGATCTATCAATCATGGAATAAACTTGGACAAGCAGGTTTCTCTGCAGTACCTGTATTATCTGGATCAGGTGAGTCTGGCAATGTTGACTTGCATGCATGATGGGCTCGTCTCAATTGCGGTATCAAACCTAAATATTCGATAGGTTGGCATGAGTATCAGCCCACTAAGCAACAACTTTTTGTTCAGAAAGATTGGAACAAATCCGTTTCCTAAACTTTTCAAAAGGGGGCTCAACGTCACTTTATCAACAGATGATCCTTTGCTTTTTCACATGAGTGATGACGCACTGTTGGAAGAATACTCTGTTGCTAGAGCTTCGTTTGATCTATCAATGACTGATATGAGTGAAATTGCAAGGAACAGTGTGCTGCAGTCTGGCTTTGAAGCAGACCTCAAAGAAGAATGGTTAGGCAAGAATTTTAGAAAAGGGTTGACTCACTGTGATGAAGACAAGACACACGTCCCATTGATTCGAGCAAAATTTCGTGCGGAGCATTTGGCATTGGAGCATCTTATGGTCACACTTTTGGCAGCTGGGAAAGGAAAGATGGTACTAGAACAAATGATGAATCAGTTTGGAGAAGCTAGAAATGGAATACGTGATATTTTGTTTTCCAACATGGCTGAAGTCCCAAACTTTCCAGAACAGAATCAACTGTGAAGAACGGTAAAGGAGATGAGGAGCAGAGGTTTCTGGGTCTACTTATTTATCTACTTTCGAGGTAATAAATACGATAGTCAAGTCACCTCAATCTAAACTGCATTGCGTCTCAGTACTCACGGAATGCCTCAGGTGTCACCGGAGCCTTTCCGCCTGCAAAAGTCACCAGCTGACTATCTTTCACATACTTCGTCAGAGACATTAAATTGTTCAGTACCTTTACCTTTGGACTATCAATGTGTTGCGTTGTTACATACTCTCGTATCCTTGATTTGATCCATTTGCCAGATTGGGCAGGAATGATCAACGCTTTCGAGAGTCGCTCGGGATAATGCCTCCGAAGTACATCAATCAATCTGGATATCATTTCTACTGAGCCATGCGCCGAGCAACCTAGATTAGGATCGATATTTGGGTCGTAGTAAGAGACACTGCCGTCAGCTTGCTCTCCGGTTCCACTGTCTCCCATCAAAATGATTGCGGTGACCTTAACTCCTGGTTTTAACAGTGCCATTCTACGAAAGTAAGCCTCGAGCCGATACAGAACTGCAAGAATTGATGCCTCTGAGTCACCTCTATATGGACCAACAAGGCAGAACCGGAAATAGAAGATAGGATTGTTTTCTCTGTCCTTGCCTTGCTGGAAACATTGGCCACTTTTCAATTCAATCTTGCACTGTCTACGGTCTATAGGAAATATTTGGCCCCTCCACGAGCAGCTTTCAATCAGCCGAACGCCAGCAGCTCGCACGTCGCAGGCACAAGATATGAGATATCGTTCAATATCGGTACGGGAGAGGTGGAGTCTTACTAACTCCTCGGTGACTGAGATTTGTCCATCACTGTTCAAAGTTCTCATTGGCACTTTAACTTCGTCTAGTATCTCAAACACCGCATCTATTTCATTGCTGTATAGCTCATCACTCGATGCATCGGTAGTTTCTTTGCTTCTTTGCCGGCAGGTTGACCAAACATTCGCAGTCATGGCGGTTGATATTGTAGAAAGATGGGCTGCCTCGGCCAATTCGTTAGATCTAAATTCTTCCCTAAAGTCTAGTGGCATTGCAACTGACTGGGGGTTCAGATGAACTATTCTCGCAGATGTAAGAGCTCGTCTGCATCGCTCATCTTTAATGACCAACGAGTAATCATATAGTAACCCTTGGTGTCCGTTATCATTCTTCTTGTTGGATCCAAACTTTCTTATCAACCAACTCTTCCAGTTCCTCTTAGCTTGGGCAGTAATAGCAGTGTAATTCTTCAGCTGGTTGCTGGATGTGTAACGCTGAAGTTGGGGGAAGTAACGAACAGTGGCAATGTGACGGGCTAAGATGGCTGTGGAATTTACCAACAGACAGTGAAGTGAGAAAGAAAAAACGATGAAGACCGTGAGCTGGTGCGATGTGTAACAACTTACGAGGACACGAGAGACGCTCTCTCAATCCTTTATTCAACAACACCGTTTTCTTTCCAAAGAGCCATCTAAAGATGATGCTCAGTACTGTCCTAACTGCAACACGTTTCAGCGAAGAACATCCGTCAGCAAATGTAAACTGGAATGCGACTTGCAACTTCTTGTGCTCTTGTACACTAGACTGGAAATCTCTTATACTGCTGTCAAATCCCGTGTCGACGCCAACAGGCAGTGATCGTACATACAGATGACACGCGGCAATTCTCATTCCTGAGTAGTAATTGAAGTACATCACTACTAAGAAATGGAGATCCTTGTGCTTTTCTATTACAGTTCTTAGGCTAAAGGATTTACCAAAGTGAGCATGTGAAAATAATATGTCAAGAGTTGATTGCAAATGCAAGAAATAAATCGCTTACCTTGGGATGCACTCAACTGGGTCTACCTCTGGTTGAAGCCAGGGGTCTTCAGCTGGATTACTGGCACGACATTTGTTTGGCAGACGAAATGTATGAATTCCAACTAGTGCATACCCTTGATAATTAGAACTAGTTCCATGCACCATCACACATGTATCTTTCCCAACAGACGGTTCGTAACACTCATTTCTATGCGTCGCATCGTGAGCCCAATTTTCTCTATCATTGTCAAAGGCAAGACGTTTCAGGTTGACTTGGCTGAAACTGGCACCGGAGCATTCGTCGTCTTTGGATTGCTTAGCAGGAAACAACTGCCAGCCGTCGTTCACGACCAATTTACACCTGTAATATGCGATGATGTAAATGGAGGCGCTTCTGACTAGCTGCTGTAAACGGCACGAGCTTTCCAGTCGCTGGTGGTGCACGTCAATACTAGATCCACAAGGCGTTCTATATGGTATGGCTTCGGGAGGAAGTGGATGCACAAACAAATGGATGAAGTCGAGAATACCAAGTAGATTTCTCTTTGCGTTGTAGAAATCGGACATTTTCTTCCTGTGATTCGTGTCGTCGGATGTCTCTTCTTTGTCCATGGCTGCGGATGCAATCAAATCGTTGTGTTGCGGAGACGATTTAAGATGAGAGTAATGGTGGTACTGCAGTAAGCCCTCGCGTAAACGTGGTATCCCATTCATACTACGCCATGCATCGTCGAGAGCGATCCCGGGTGGTAGAAATTGGGGTGCCTCATGAGTGTCGTCTATCTCCTTGGAATGTTTAGTTTGCTTCGGATGCGATTTTCTAAAGATTGTGTGACGATGTATTATTAACAAACAACTCTTGCGTGAATGATTGTGTAGACCTACTTTCATCTCACCTTGTCGGGTAGTAAGCCACCGTATTTACATGAAGCTCTTCAAGCATTTCGTATAGCTGAGAAAGTTCCTCACCTGACGCACGTAGAGCAATAACAAGGTGTTGAAAAGCTGCCGCTTCGTGTGGAGAAAGGAATGCAAATTCGCTCTGTCGTTCCACAGTCAGTTTGGCCTTCTTTGCATCACCATCAATGTAATCCATCGAACACATCATAGATGAGCTATCCGAGCCATCCAATGACCCATCATCATTAATTGGCGGGTTCTGCTGTTTTGGTCTGGAGGTAATCTCCTCATTCGTCGAAGTTGATGTCTTGACTTTGGATGTCCTGAGCTTGTACATAACTTGCAACACACTGCTTTGATCAGGATATTCAGCCGATACAGAAACCAAATCACTCAATTTGATTGACATTGGATTCGCCTGAAAGTTCTCGCGATCCCATGCATTCTCGCCATCTTGATCGTCGTCAGAGTCGTCTGACTCGTCCTTTTGCATGTCCGTCAAGTTCCTTGTACTCATTAAATGAATGCCCGATTGCCGATTCTTCTTGTTTTCACGGTTGGGGCCTCTCTTTGTCTTGTCGTGACTCTGCTTCTTAGTGGCTTCATCGCTAAGAGGCTTAGGGAAATACAACTCAACAGTCATATCTTGAAAGTTCACTACCAAGAGCCTCCTTGCACCTTGATGAACAAATGTGCGAACTTTTCCAGTCTTCACAAACTGCAAGGTTCCCATAATATCCACCTTGGGTATTTCTTTGTCGATTGATGGCGGGGCGTATGCTCGAAATGTTAGCGTTGTTACTGATGGTCCATAGTAAGGTAAACGTACAAATGTAGAACTTTGCTCGATGTCATTGCTCGCATCAAAAGATACAGCTGGTAACTCTTGATTGATTGAGCCCAGCGAACTCTTACTGTTGCGACTTGATGTGAATATTGTTTGATCGTCATCATCTTCCAAATCATCATCCCAATGAAGAAACCCTTGCGTCTCCGATGATTCTCGTTTGGAGTACATTTTAGGTTTCGGTTGCTTGTCCCTTCCGAGTTTTCTTATGAACACAACTGCAATGAATACTATTGCTGCTGCTCCTGGTACTAAGATACTGTCATAAATTTCAAGATGGCCAGACCTCAAGGTTTTGATGAGGTCATTAGATATTGTTGTCAATGAAAGTTCAGTGAAGTCAACCTGCTTTGGAATGTGTGAAGCAAAAGTTGTCGTATCATTCCAATATCTCATCAATAAGTCAAGAGATTGTTGCTTGAGTAACAGCACATTTTCAACTGCATACGATGCTAACTCATCCAGTTTATCTCTCATGAGATCCATTGCTTTGAAGATTAGCTGAGCAACATGAGCCCTTGCGAATTCTTTGGTAACATCAGCTGCATGAAACAATGCGGGGATGGCAATGTCTTGAGTAATAGATATGATTTGCTTAAACATATAGATAGCCAATTCACTCGTCTTGACTCCAAATGTTGCAACTGCATCACAAGTGGTTTTCAGCTCTCCTCTGCAAACCAATCGGGAAACAAATGCCATCAGCATCAATATAGCTTTAGCAATCAAGGAGATCACGTTGCCACATAGTTTCATCGAAACATCACTTGCTTTCGACCCTACGATCCCGACCTTGTCGCACATGTCTGACAGTTTTTCACCACAGATTTGGGATAGAACATTTGATGCCATCGTGGTGTAATTTGCAGCAGAGCCATGAAGTGGGGGCGATTGATCAGAAGACATGGCTTCGGGCTTTGGCTGGGCGCAATTTGAAGCTGCTCACGGCTTCCGCTGCTGTCTGCTGTCGCAGTCTGCAGCAAGAGGAGGCAGGGGTTTGTGGCAAGTGGCAGTGGCAAAGTCAAAACGGGCAACGGGCCGGGAAGCGGGAAGCTGGGACCTTTTTAGTGGTTTTGAAAAGTTCATGAAAGTAGGTATTGATCTTTTTTGCGCTGATAAAAATCACATAATGTCAAGGTTACTATGTTGCATTTATTTACAATACCACTTGACGTTCGCCACCATCAACCACCAAGTCAACGCAGGTCCGCCATCGACCAATCAACCGACCAGACCAACCGGCAAAGCCCAACCAACTCAACCCCAACTCTCCGACGCCGCCCAATCGAAACCTTGCCACCGATCATTGGAAACATCAAAATCAACGGGAAAAAGTAATGACTAAAATGGCTAGAGCCATCAGTCAAAATAGCCGCTATCAACTCATGGCAGCAGCGAAGCCCGCTTTCTTTTTGGTCTATGCACTATCAATAATATTCATCCCGGGGCGAACATTAGCGTTTGCACCTGATCTTTCGCCAATAACGCAGTCTAGATGTATTACTCAGAAATCATTGATGGCAAGTAGTTATACTACATCAATACACTACGTACATACTCAACTTTCAATGGTTGCCAAATCCGGAGGAAAACCAATATCATCCGAGGAACAGTTCGAAAGAGAAGTACTCACAGACAGCCCTAAGAACAAGTTAACTCTGGTTCTATACACAGCACCTTGGTGCGGTCCGTGCCGTCTAACCAATCCGGTTGTAAAAGAAATAATGAAACAATACCAATCCAAATTAGAAGTGGCCGAGATAAACACTGATGATTTGCCCGAGGTGGCATCGAATGCGGGTGTGACTAGTATACCAACCATACAAATATATCATCAGGGGAAGGTGAAGGATACTATTGTTGGTTGCGTTTCGAAGAATGTTTTGGGGAAGGCTGTGGATAAGGTGCTAGAGGACATGGGTATGCTGGGTGGTGATGATGATACCACTGGTGAGGATGGGTCAGAGGGAGTAAATTTGTAGCAGTGACTAGATGATGCTAGCACTAGCGTACGACAGTATTCGAGATAATTCATCACAGCCGGGCACTGGGAACTGAGACCATGTGTTGTTTGGTATCATTCTTCAATTAAAAAAGCCATTAAAATCTGGTTCCAAATTTGCCCAAATTCTAAAAATAGTGGAATCATGCTATCTTGTGTATGTCCAAAACACAAAGAACTCATGGAGTAATACGCTGATAAAATATTTTTGTTACATTGTTTGGGATGTCCACAATGATGACATTTGAGCGATGACAAATCCTTGTTGTGTTCATCATTGTGTAATTTTTGTTGATATGGGCAATCTTGGCCAATGACCTCACATTGTTTGCTTGACCGTGCGCTTTCGAAATGAAACAATCAGGGGTGTCAAAAACTATAAGATCTCTACCATTCTTCTCAGCCTTAAGTGTCTACCTGGTGGGAAATGGGTACAAAGACAGGTCGGGATAAAGATAAGGGGTTTCTTAATCAAGTCTTAATCCGTTCTTACTCTAGACACCAGAACTGTGACAACTCAACTACTGCCCACCCTTGGTCCTAAAACTTAGCATTTACCTTACCAATACATGTAATCAAAAGGATTCTTTGATTGGTTTTGTCATCAAAAGTAAGTAATAACTTCACCTTTACTGTACAATACATTTGACTTAATTTGACCTTACTTTCTCCACAACTCTCCAAAATCAAGTCAAAAACGCACTTAAGTGCACTTGAGAGTCAGAGGTAAATTCAAGGTTTGTTATAGCAATAATCCTCTATGAGTGAACGCCTTTTCGGGCCAACGGCCACGACAATGGCTATGATATAGGGGCCCAAAACACTGGGGCATCCTCCGAGGCCTCCCGGGAATCACCAACAAGAGAGGGATAGACACACATCCCAATTTGGGCAGTGGGGACTTCTTCCAGCCAAGGCAAGCCCTCTGATGCCGGAGGGCAAGGTACCTACAGCCTTCATGAAGCCCCATTATCACCTCCTCCATGGATCCATCATCCAGACCCATTGGTATTGAAGGGATGTACCACAAGGATTGTGAAGAAAGCCAAAACACGACAATTACAGACAATTTGGTAGGAAATCTATCTTTATTGCTTGGCAATTAACTCTTTCATTGGAGACATACCTGAAGGTGAAAGAAGTACACGACAACACATCCACTTGGAGATGGGCCAATGCAACAACCATTTGTATCTGCAGTCACAAGAAGAAAACACAACAATCCAGTAAGGCAATTGAATAAATTACTTTGCTACGATGTTGTTTATTTCCAAGGAGGGACGTGATCAAATGGTATGAAAAACTGCTGTCTCAGAGGCAGATTGAATTCTGAGAGCCTTTAACAAGTCTTTGCTGTTGGGTTATCGATCCTGCAAAGCTCAACCTGTTTTGGGCCAATTGTAGTTTAGAGATTGGATTTTTGGCGTGGTGGTTTTTTCCCAAGTTGGATGCTGCAACATCCACTCCAAATGAGTTCCACTAGTCGCAGACGGCTCTGCCGCCTGCTTCTTCAGAATTGCCAGGGGATTAGTCTCCTTGCTGTGCAATTTGTATACCTACTGTCTAAGTCATATGCTAATGTACGTAAAGATTTTAGTTTCATATATGACTTAGTTTAACCTTGGCATGACATCAAACTGATGACCCAGTGCTAAGGCCATTCAAATTGAGGGTGGTTTGCAATTGGCATCTTAGGGTTTGTCAGGTATTGGTATTGACTGAGATATACAGAGGATTTTGGCAAAATTATTGGTTAGCTAGCCAAAGCTACATTCCTCTAGAAGCTTGGCATTCTTCTGTGTGATAAGTATTCAAAATTTCAAATGTGAATAAAGAAGAGGAGTGGTTAAGTCACGGAAGAACACAACAAAGCCCTAGTTGTATGCGGTGGTTGAAGTGTTGTAAGAAGTGAAGAGTGGTTGCAAGAATATTTTTACAAAATGACAGCCGCAACTACACAACAAAATTGAACGCAGCAGCTTGCCAAACTTCTATCCACATTCAAGTTTCTCAGATAGTCAGCTCTCTAAAACTAGAAGTTTCTCAGAGTGTTCTTCATCACTTTCACACCAAGCTCTGAGATTTTTGAAATCATTTTCCATCACTTTGACACCAAGTTCTGAAATCATTTTCCATCACTTTGGCACCAAGTTCTGAGATTGTTTTGAACCACTTTTGCTACAAGTTCTGATATTTAATTTTCATCACTTTGGCTAGAAGTTTATCATATCATTATGTTTCAACATTAGGCTGAAAAGTTTCTCAGATCAATTTGTACATTCTTTTGATGAAGAAGCTTCTTAGGCAAATTGTGGTATTAAAATCAAGTAAAATATGTTATTCAAATCTGTCGCTAACCATTTTTGGTTAACACTAGTAATTCATTACATCCCAATGTTCACAATAGCTGCTAATTCGGCATCAATCCAGTGCTAATTTGTGAATTCAAATAGCTGCCTAATCGGCAGCTAGTTTGGAGTACTTATTCCTAAATAGGTACTTTAATATTAATGTCATAGTAATATACAGCGTCCTTAGATGGGTAGATAGGTTTTAATCGTGATAATTCCATCAATCGGAGAAATTCCATGTCAGTCGGTCTGATTTTGAGAAGAAATATCTTGCTGGGGACAATTTTGAACTGATTAGGTCTAACTAATGATTGCAAGTGGATTGTGAGATTGGAATTATAATTGCGAGTTCTCTTTAGAGTTAACTAGGCTGCGAGCTCACGGCCCATGAACTTTCATAGAACTTTGTACCAGACCCGTATGTAGAAATAGCTGCCACCCCTGGCAGCTATTTTTTGGGCTGCATCTGTCCGGCTAAATTTATTGTATCCTGAACGATCAAAATACTGAAAATTTTC
>JALLPI010000017.1:0-67455 GCA_036939935.1 Cyclotella atomus | reverse complement strand
TCAAAACGCCAACGTGTATCCCCGTGTCAACCCCCTTACCATGTCCATCGCCGAGCGTGCTTACGCCTTTCACATCACGACGACCGCGTTAAAAGCCCTCCGTCTCGCGCCCGACACCTACCTCGACCACCTGGGGATGTATTTGGATTCTGCAACCACCGTCGCCGGCCTGAAATTCGATTTCAACCAGCACTTCGAGGACAATTGGGTGCATATGAATCACCTCACCATCCTCTCATTCCACAATTCCGCCGGTGCTGTTATGCCTGATGCCGCCATCCCTGCCGATCCTGCCGTGCTAAAACCTGTTCAAGACGGCGCTGTTGCCAATTGTCGCCCCGAAGATGTTCGTTTTGTTCGCGTGCAACTCATCCTCGACTTCCGTGAACTCTGCACCGCCGCAGCACCTACGGACAACACCATCCTTCGCACCGACTACTATATCGAACTCCCCCAAGCGACTGTCGTCGTTCTTAACGCCGCCAACGTGCCCCGCAATTTAACGACATTTCAAGGCCCCGCCGACCTTCGTACGCTCTCCATCGAGCAAATGTACGACCAAGTCATCAACGATGTCCCTCAAGATGGCCCCATCGGCCTGTTGGAAGCGGCCTTTAATGTTGCAAATGCAACTATTGATGATTCTTCCGTCATGGAGAACATCATTCGTGCCATGCTCAAATTAAGCCTTCCTACCGCCGAGAAGACTATTTTTCAGCAACTGTGCCCAAACTACACCGACAAGCCCCACGCTGCCATCGAGGGAATCACTCAATTGAGTGTGGATGCCGCCGGCAACGTCACGACAGCGCCGCTGCCCGTACGTTTGCCCACATGCAGGAATATCCCGTCGATCTTTGCACTTTGTTCATGCGTGGTTTGCACCCAGATATCAAGGCCCAATTCGAAGAGTTCTACCCCAATCATACTCAGCCCCACGATCGCAATGGACGCCTCCAGCGCGCCGCACTTGCTGAGATCCTCAAGCAAGCCTCTCGTGCCGAAGATCATGTCATCAACACGCAACGTCTCATCGCACGTCAAATGGGCCAAACCTTCACCGTGGATGTTGATTCTTATGCCAGCCAAGCCGAGCGAACTCTTGCCATCTACCAAAAAGGCCCCCCCTCCTCTGATCAGTCCGCTCCCCCCGGAGATCGTCGTGGGCGCCCCAAGGTACTCGGCCGCGGTCACTCTTGCCATGGTTGTGGCGAACATCACCTGTGGAGCGCGTGTCCTAACAAGAATAAACCGGGCGTAGCCGACCGTGCCCGCGAAAATATTGCAAAATTCAAGGCAGCTCGTACTAAGGCAGGTGGTAGAGCGGGACGTTTCCGCAAGCGCGAGCCCAATTTGGATGATTTGACTGATTCCGGCCGTGCCAAAATCACCAAGCAAGTGCTCGAAGCCAGTGTCTCTACCGAAGATGCCCCCGAAGAAGAACTCAGCGCGATGTCTTCCCCCTCCAACAGCTCTGGCATTCGATCTCCCACCGTGGCATCAAGCCCCGCTGCCCGAGGCCGTGGAAGTCGTGTTCGTGGCCCCTATGGCACCAACCCATTCATCTTTATCGTGGATGCCGTTGTCCTTGCCTCTCCTACAAAGCCGATTCTTCCCGTGCCCATTAATACGAACCTCCCGCACATCACCCTCCAACTCGCTGCTGCCGATGAAGATGCCGATGCCCCCTGTCTTACCGTCACGGTCGACACGGCTGCCTCAATTACCACCGGAAACTCTGACTTCCTTTTCAAGATTTCGAGGAACTTTCCGGGTTGTGTTGCTGCTATTTACACCGACAAAAATTACAGTCCGTTGACTTTGTCTGGTGTTGTCCAACGCAACGGGTCCGCCGTGACCACCGAACTCCCACTTGCTTTCGTTTTTCGCCTGCCCTATTATACCAAGAAGAACGAACCAGCCTTACTCATGATTGGCGCCGGCCCTCACGTCAATGTGAACGTTATCCTTGGAATCCCCTTCATTGAAGCTTCTCAAATGATTATTGACTTCAACGACTGCGTCATTGAGTGCCGTGCGCTGGATTGTCCGCCCTTCCCCATTGTGTCTAAACGTGCTCAAGTCACGCCGACGACCGTGGCGGCAACTATCCCCATTATCGGCCATGACCCTACCAAGTATTCGGAGTTCCTCCGCGAGTTGGATCGCCTCGAAGCCCATGTTGCCAGTGTGTACGCAACCCCTGCTTCCCCTGCCCATTCCGACAAGAAAGTTCGTTTTGACTCCTCCGTGCCTTCCGCCCCTGCACCTCTTGTGCAGCCTAGCAGTGGCCCACCTTTGCCTCACCGAGACAGTTTGGAGTATTCCAATGACTGGGGTTGGGGAACCTCAGCTGGCAGCGACACCAATTCTATTGAGTGAGTTTGGCTATGCCACCTCCCATTGTCGCCTTGCCCCTCTATGTCATTGTATAGTTCCTTAATTTAGCTGTTGTTGCCGTTACACACATTTTGTCTGCAACAAACTCTCGATACCTACCACTCGCTCACCTTTTATTCTTTCTCTTCCTCAGATCTGGTCCCAGCTCTTGCCCGCCAATCGTCTTGGATGCCTCAGCGACGGCTCCTGCTCCAATCCGACCTGCCCGCAAGCCCCCCAAGGGTAAACGCCGTCCCAACGTTTTCGTTGATGACAGGGGTTTTCCTGACCAGTCTGACGAGTTTGACACGCTCCTCCATAGTATTAATGGCGGCCCAGTCTTGCGCAAACGCAAGCATCCTCCTCGTCCACTTGACGAGCTCGACCCTGCTTTTGCCGACACTTTTGACGAGGCCAAGCACGGCAAAATGTTTCGTTCAGAGTTTCAGCCGTCGCCCTTGCTTACGGACGAACAAAATGCCATATTGGCCGATTTAATCAAGAGTTTTGGTGCGTCTTCTCCGAGAAAGGACTTTTTGTCCCCGTCAAAGATTATGAATGTTGCATCAATACTGGTACCGCCGCTCCAATCTCTGTCAAGGGTATTAACTACGGACCTCGAGAACTCCCAATTATGCGCGACTGCGTCGCTGCTTTGGAGAAACTCGGCCATATCTATCAAATCCGTGACGGGCCGTGGCTGTTCAAAGCTTTACTTGCCCCGAAACCCCACCAAGAGCATATTACTTGCATCAAGAAATTCATTTGGCGGTACTGTGTCAACTACATCCCTTTGAACGCGATCACGGAACCAATTGCCTACCCGATCCCTCGTTGTGATGCTGCTGTCATGCTTGCCTTTGGCGACGGCGAATGGATATGGCTGATGGACGCCCCTCAAGGTTACCATCAGCTCCGTGTTGCCAAGGAATCCCAGCCCAAGCTCGCTTTCCAAGGCCCCGATGCCATAAAATACACTTACGCCGTCATGCCCTTTGGCCCCATGAACGGTCCCACCATATTTATCGACTTCATTCACGATATGGACAGTGGTTGGAAAGCTTTAGCCACGGAACGTGGTGTACCTATCGGAGAAAGCAACAACACTCGCATCATTGTTGACGACATCTTATCGTTTGCTGAAACCTTCGACATTGCAATGAAATATTTACGTTGCCAATTAGAGGTCTGTCGTGCTCAGAACTTGTCTCTCAAGCTGAAGAAATGCCATTGGTTTCCCATGCGCGCCGAGTTCGTTGGCATTGACGTGACCCCGGAAGGCAATCGTCCTGCCCAATCGAAACATCAGCTGCTGGAATCATGGCCTACCCCAACGATTGTTCGTGACATCGCTAGCTTTGTTGGCTTCGCCGTCTTTTACAGTACCTTTATGCCAATGTTCGAGCTCCGTGTCCGTCGCCTTAGAGAGATTATGAAACTTGAGTACACTGCCAAGCTCGGAGAACATTGGGATCTAGCAGCACAACGCGAATGGGATGACCTCCGCAATGCTTTGCTTGCCGATCCCGTCCTCAAACGATTCGATCATCGCCGACGTCTCTACCTTCTAACTGACTTTTGCAAAGACGGATTTGGATATTGTGCCAGTCAGCCCGGAGGTGATGCTCCATCTCTTGCTGCAATGAAACATGAAATGGCTGGCGGTGAATGCGAATTTCTCCTGCCCCGCTCCACTCTCACACTCCATCCCGTCGCCTTTGGCTGCCGTCGCTGCCGCGGAAATGAAGTTAGTTTGCACTCCCATTACGGTGAAGGATTTGCCCTAGATTGGGCTATCAACAAGAATCGCCATATGGTCTTTGGCCTCCAATTCACAGCTATCACGGACTGCTACGCCCTGCGATTCATCTTCTCTTACGACGGAAACAATCCCCCACTCCTCCGCCTTCAAATGCGCCTGATGTGTTGGGATATGACCATCGTCCACCGCCCTGGTACATTACTGTCATCGCCCGATTACTTGTCTCGTCTTGGCGCCGACCTTTGTTATGACCCAATGCTCCGCGAATACATTCAGAAAATTGCCGCGCTAAAACAAGCAAACCCCCCCCGTGTCTTCCTTGCCCATCTTGCCGGAAAATACACCGGGTTATCGCCGCAAACGATCTGCTGTGTCTCCTGAGCCCGACAATGTTGCAAACTCTTCGGATGCTGCCATCGCCAATATCATCACTGCCATTTATGTTGATGACAGCAATGGTCATAGCTGCGCATTGAGCAACGTCCCAGTCTCATTTGGCCTTTTTGATGCTAATGTTGATCTGTGTGCCGTCTCCAATCTTCCCCCACGCTATAACTCGGAACTTGTCCTCGCCGCCCGCGCCATTACGCAATTCCATTGGGCAGTCTACAGTTTCAATGACGGGCATTTCATGTCATCCATCGAACGTTTAGCTCTGCCGTATCGTGTCGTCTTGGCTGCTGACGCCTTTGGCGAAGGCCGTGCACTCTTCAAGGAATTCTCTCAGTGCCCAACCATCTTGGCCGGCGCCAAAGAATTGTATAACCACATCCGAAGCTCTGGGGACAGATCAAAATTGGACGGTTACCTTCTACATTCGCATCGTTTCGCCCAATCAAATGCAACGCATGCATTTTGGCAGCTCCAAGCATCCATTATCAATGAATTACGCAATATCCGCGCACTTTCGATGTTTGTTGCAATCGTGCATCCCGACCACGACGGCCGCCCTGTTAGTCTATTTCTCAGCTCGCTCAAATCACGTGGCTGGATCATGTCCGATACCCCCATTTATTTTCCCGACTTTGGCGACTCTGTCGCCGGACGTGCTCGTTTTATTCTTGGTGTTCACGAGGAAACAGAATCTGTCGTCACTCCTTGCTTACTGCCACCGCCCCCGCGCAACCCTCCAGTGCCCCTATCGGCCTATTTGTGGAAGCCCTTCAACACAGTACAGTATGCTGTGTCTTTGGCGCAGTCACACCCGAAATTTCAATCATCATCTGACAGTTCCGATTCTCTCTCCATGCTCGTTGCATCTGAACCCAGACAAAGTGACTCGCCAACCGACCCATTTCGCCCCAACGTCAAATATTGTTTACACCATCGCGACGCTGATGCTACTATCCAGGATGGCGCCCAAGTTGTATCTCTGGACCACGTTTGCCCACCATTTTACTCGTCCAAGACTGGAAATGTCTTTGGCCACCTGTTCGGGATCGAATTCAACGAAAATGATCAGCCCTTCGTGCGCCCGATCTCAACCTTTGAATTCGCCAAGTGTTTCAACCTCACCGACACCCTGACGTATCGCCTCAGCCACGCCTCCAATCTTTACAGTCTTGACTGCGCAGTGCCGGCCCACACGTCTATTTCTCTATTCAATCAATGCCATGACCGTCTCCTGCAAATTCGTGACGCCAACATTCAAATCGTTGAACCTTCACACATCTATGCCCCAGCTGCTTTATGCAACGTCTTTGTCAACGGTGCCATCGGTGCAACGTTGCCCAATGCCGAAGCTTGGAAAACTGCATACATCGAGGATCCATGCACACGCGCCATTTTGGACATGATCGCAAATCCCAGCCTGATTACAAACAGCAATCTGGGTAAAATCCATCACTCGCTACGTATGCCTATGCGGCAATCGCTGCTCGTGCTTGAAAATGGTATGATCAACTTCCGCGAGCCTCTCGGCGACGGTGCCTCCTCCTATGTCAACCTTCGATTGGTCCCTGCGTCCCTCCGTAACATTATTTTCACTGCCTTTCACGCCAATCCTATTGGTGGACACCTAAACCATGTCCGCACATACCGAAATATTCGATTGCGCTATTTTTGGCCTGAAATGTTCAAATATTGCAAAAAGATGTGTTCCAAATGCCCCGCCTGCGCTCTTGCCAACAAAACTCACCATCGTGCAGCCGAGCTCGTCTACGGATTCCCCATCACAGCTCCCATGCTCGTTCTTCACGTGGATGGCTACTCTGCAGGATCCCACTCCAACTTTGACGGCGAGTCAACCTATCTTGTTGCTGCTTGCGGTATGACATCCTTCGCAATCGTCGAACCAGTAAAAAAACCCGATGCCAAAGGATTCGCCGCATCTCTTATGCGAATTATCCTTCGATTTGGACTCTGCCATACGTTGGTTTTGGACAAAGCTAGTGCTTTCTTTGGTGTGTTCAAAGAGGTCGTTATTTTACTCAATATGAATTCTCATGTCATTTCCAGCGAAAACCATGATGCCATGCTCGTTGAACGTGTGAATCGGTTTCTCAATAAGGGCCTCAAAATTATGACCAATGAGCGTGAATCTGTCCGAGTATCCGGCGAAGCTCTACTGCTGTTAATCTACGCGTGGAACTCCGCGCCGGTCCCAGGGACAGATCTTCCGCGTAGTCTTATCGTCACTGGCCGTATTTTTGCCTTCCCCATTGATTTCTCTGCTGCGAAACACCTGGAATTAACAAGTACACCTGCCTCCGTTGAATCATATGCCAAGGACCAAGCAACACTATTATCAGCCTCCCGTGACATTGCCCGTGTGTTACTCGAAGAGCACCGCAGTTGGCACCGCGAAAAAATAAATTCCCTCCGTCCTGACCCTCGTACCTACGACGTCGGGGATATTGTATTTGCAAAACGTGCAACTCGCTCAGATGCCCGTCGTGGCCGTGTCGGAAAACTTATGTACCCCATGACAGGCCCGTGGCGTATTGTTGAGAAACTTGCCGGTGCATCCTACAAAATCGAACACTGCAACTCTCCTGGCCGTGTCGATAAAAAGCATGCGTCCATGCTCTCCCCATACCCTCTCGAGTTAGTGCCCTTCGAACCAGTCGACGGCCCAGACTCCCGCTTCGGACAGCTCAACAAGCCCATTGGCAAAGCGCCTTACTACGAAGCCGGCATTAAGGGATTTGAACCTGCTCAGCCGTTCAAATTACCAGCCAATTTCAGTACCGTGCCTTCCACCGATGACTTTTACTGGCCTTGCCTATCCGAACTCAATGACGAACTCTGTCCATACCCTTGGTTGCCAGGTGAAAAAGATGCCTTTAATCGTGAATTCTCGACAGTTCAAGACGTCCCAACTTTGTATACAGGACCGCCACCAGCCCCACCTGTCTCCTTAGTATCCCTGACATTGCCACATTGGCAGCAAAGATCATTGCGAGCGATGACAGACTTTTCTTCGTGGCAATCGGCCCCATATCATCGACTTACCGGGAATGGCGTCTTGTTCGTGTAGCCTTCGACGATTCGATCGCACTCCATCCTGCCTGCCTCCAAGATGGCAAATTCCTCGTCGAACTCTTTGTCTGTCACCATGACGACGTGCGCTTCAATGCTGCCAACCAACGCTTTTGGCTCCAATACCATTTTCAAGGAGACCTTGTCTCACCCATGGATACTACTACCACTCACATAGTGCGCCCGTCGGACACGTCACATGCCCTTGCGCTTCGCAAAGGTTTACTACCCTTCCGACAGTGGATCAATCTCACTCATGAATCTGTTTACCTCCACGGCCCCTTTGAATTTGCAACCCTAAACGGACGGAAAACGCGCGACCGCATCTCTCGTAACGATTGGGTGATCCTTCGTGGCCATAACGATCTGTATGGCAATGCCCCTCCCGAACTTGATCTACCCACTTACTCCATCCATGTCAATCGCGGCGTCTTCTCCTCCTTTCATTCACCTGCGAATTGTGCGCTCCTTCAATTGGCCGCCCTTCAACTGCAGACCACTGGTGACACCGTATATCGTTAGCAAAAGGCTTTCGTATCCGTCCCACCCCGAGGTTTTTAAAATTTTTCCTCACCTTCAGTACACAACACAAAACTTTCATGTCATTTCGAGCACCACAAAGCGTATGCAGTGGTGTAGCATTGTTGAGTGGGTATTCTCCCAGTAGTCTGCAACATACCTCTCAGTAGTCGACCTGCTCCTCTAGCCTCTCGCTAGTTTTTTCCAATGACTCGGAACCTCGTCAATCCTTTTTGGGTGGCATAAGAGTGCCAGCCTCTGCTGTCTATCTTAGCCTAGCTCGAGTCTAGCTAATCTCAACTAACGCTAGACCTCACTTTGCTCATGATCGTCCGATCTTTTTAGACCCTCGCTACTTCGATAGCCAGGTCTCTTTAGCTTGGTATATCAGTTCGAATCATTGATCGCAAAGATAAACGAAGTACTCATGACAGCCGTGCTGTAGTTGTGCACCCAAGTGTGATGGAGCTGCTCCAGCCAATAACAATGGCGGCGTTGTACAAGAGATACAAAATTCATCATTTCATCTACAAGGTGCAGACTTGGTTCAGACGGTGGAAGGTCCAAGACCCGTGAACTAGTTGGTATTGAGTTGAATCGTCATAGATCTGACCTATACTTTATCATTGCGGATGTTGTGTTCAAAGGAGATCCACCCCTTGACTCACACGCACCTGGAAAAGGTGGGCATATCTTTCCTACTGATGACGGTGTGATTGTAATGTTTCCACTTCCAGGAAATAACAGTTACCGTTTGTTAGCACAAGCTCCTAAAGGTGTCAAAAGTAAGGACCAAGTTGATATGTACCCTGCATTTTTTGAGCATTTGCTATTCGATAGGATTGGTAAAAAGTTTGAGGTTGAGCTGGGACCCTGGCAAACCATCTTTAAGATCACGCACGGTATATCTCATTCGTACAGAAAAGGGAATGTGTTGCTTTCAGGTGACGCCGCACACGTTCATTCTCCAGTTGGTGGTCAATGTATGAACCTTGGCATTCAAGATGCTAACAATATTCTATGGAAATTGGCGTGGGCCAAACGAAACTTTGACGATGCATCTACTGATGAAGAGAAGGCTAAAGCTACTGCTGTTGCGGACATCATCATTGGTTCATACGACACCGAACGACATGCATTGGGTCAAAATCTTGTGAAGACGGTGCAGAAAGCCACTGGTGTGCTGGCAACAAGAAATCCATTCGTTTGGTTCCTAAGAAACTCTACAATTAGGCTCGTCATTCCTCGAGAGGGTACACCGAACAACTTCAGGAAGGTTGGTCAGCTAGAGTTGGCATATCCTCCAGATTCCAGCGCTGTAATTATCAAGAAGAACAAAGCATCGAAGAACCGATACATTGACCCTGGACAACGACTACCTAATATTCTCTTGGAAGATGGCAGCAATTTGCATTCGCATATCGACCGTGTTCATCACACATGGGTTTTTCTTAATCACTCGCCTGAGCTTTCGGGATCAGAAGGTCACATGGCTTATGTCTCTGCTGCAAAGTTCAAAGAGCAAGTATCAGTCCCTGTTATTAGTGAGGAAGCCTATGCTGCCAAGCAAGTTATATTGGTGCGTCCTGATCAGTTCGTGGCTGGAGTTGATCAAACTAGGGAAGCATTATGGGACGAACTGAAGGCGGCTGGGCTGGACGACAAAGCAATTGTCATGATGTAAAACTTAATGTAGTAAGTTCTTGCTGACATGTGAACGAGTGGGATAAATTATTCGTCCGATCTAAAAGTTATGATTTGAATTGCAATAGGTAGTCAATATGATTCAATAATATCACATTGCCTTGTTCAAATGCCATGCTCCAAGTACTAACTACTTGTGAATCTCAAGTCAATCACCAAAGAAGCCTAAGCTGAATGCCGACTTCGCTCACTCAGTCTTCTGTTTCTTCGCTTTGGCCATGAATGCTGCAAAAAGGTTAGCAGATGCTGTTGTCACAGTAGGTTTGGACCGCTTTTTGAACTGCTTTGTCTGACCTGTAGGCTTTGGACTGGTGACGACCGACGCAGCAGCACCAGCTGGCACATTAGTTGCTTTTGTTTCTACTTTCTCTATAGGTGATTTCTTTACTGTAGCAGCTTTCTCCAAACTCACTTTCTTGGCAGGCGCGGTATCCTCAGCCACTGGCGAAGATTTCTAGAATTGAAATGAAAAGGGAACAGATGAGAAGTGTTGATTTTGACAGAAGAATGGCATTGCGTGTGAAACGGTCTCACCAGATCCTTCTCTGTTAATCCAAGCGAGCTCAAGTGATCAGCCTTCACTTCCCAAACAACTCCACCACCTTTAGGCAGCCTCCTCTTTTCTGCGGTCACCTCAAGTTCTCGCATTGCCTGAGCCCTGCTGGTTGCCACGTTAGGGTGGGCGTTGAGCAGCTCGGTGATGATTTTCTCTTTTGAATTGATAGTAGAGTTGTGTACAAATTGTGCCATTAGCTTCAGCCCCTCCGGTGTCATCTTTTGAGTTGCAGGAGCCTTGGGCTCCTGCTCTTCGCGAGTCTTATGTGGAAGCGCATCTAAGCAAATATCCAATTCAGGAGCCAGCACACGGCCAATGTGTGAAGCCAACAAATCCATAGCTTCCCGAGGATCGAAACCTTCGACAACACATCCAATTGCTTCTTCTGTCAATTCATGGCCAACACCTCCAGCCATTGGTGCTATGACACATGCTTTGGCAGAGATTGTAGCGTCGGATAATAACTTCTTCTTGCGCAGATTCTTTGTATCTTCATCGTCTTCTTCGTCAAGACCCAACTCATCTTCAGCTGCAAGGAACGAGTCGTTGTCATCATCGTCAGGCATATCTTCTTCTTCACCATCTGATTTATCGCAGTCTTCGCCTTCCTCGTCTTCCTGCTCCCACTCAGCCTCACTGTCAACTTCGTAATTCAGATACTCCGGATCCTTTCCGAATGGTTTGCGGCCAGTAACAAGAGCGCTGCTCTTGCTCCAAGTCCCATGATACGGTGGGCGATGGTCTTCATGGAATCCAAGGAATTTGTACTTGTTTTGAACAGAAATGACCTTCTCTTCGTCGTAAGGTTGCGGGGCAAATGGATTGTCAGACAAAACCGTGATGTGAACTGATACCTTGACATCCTTCGTTTTCTGATGCTTCCTCTTGGCAAATGGGGTAGCGTCGTGGCAATCTTTCGAGTTGATTAAAGTACGAAACCCATCACTGTCAAAGGAGGGTGTAGAAACCTTGTCTACCATGGCTTTCGCAGCAGTTTGGCTGGTCTTCTGTTTCTTTTTTGAGTTTTCAACAGAGAAGAACGATAACATTTTGGCCTTGCGCTTAGCCTCTTTCTCATCGGCTTCCCGTTGCTGCTTCAGTTTCTCTTCGTCCTTCTTTCGCTTAGCCTCCAACTTGGCCTCTTCGCGTTCTTTGGCTGCTGCGGCCTTTTCTTCGTCCTTGCGTTTCTTGGCCTCTTCCTTTTCTTTCTGTTTTGCTGCTTGTTTCGCTGCTTGATCCTCAACCTTGCCTTTGGACTTTTGAGCCTTAGCCTCTTTGAGTAGACGTGCCTTTTCTTCTTCACGTTCGAACTTCAACACTTTCTCTTCCATATCACTGACCTTAGCCAGTGTTGGGACAGATGGGGATGGCGCAGAGTCGGTTGGATTCTTTTCAAGCCACTTATTTGCACTGTCGATGGACGCTATCAGCTTAAAGATGGCTGTGTGATGAGATTGTAACTTTTTTCTCATGGTTCGCGCCTTCTTGATTTTCGATGCTTCTTTCTGAGGCAAGAGATCGATTGATGACAGTTCCCACCGCCAAAGATAGCAGACATTGGCATCTTCGAAGCAGTCAAGTTTGGCTAACGCGGTAGGCTTTTCCGAGGCAGATGGAGGCTTTCCATTGAGATAAGGCTTGCGTTGGGCCAACAGTTTGATTTTGGATGAAATAGACTCGACTGATAAGCCCCTGGTTTCGCTGACAAATAGAGATAATGATTCAAGGGCATTCTTGGCCAACACTGACAGAGGAAGGGTGCTTCGTCGGAGGATCCAGCAAAGATTAAGTTAGATGGATTTCGGGATAATCAATCAATGCATTCAAGGTAAACACATGCTCACCTTCCCTGAACCAAAATCAACAAACGAGGCAACAGCTCATCAGGAAAGTCATCATTTTCTCCAACAATCACACTACCCTTTTCTATCGAAGGCAACTCGTCGTCAACTAGGCTTTCTTCAACAAAATCATCAGAGGTAGAACGCCTGGCGACTTCAACAGCACGAGTCACATAACGCTCACGAAGGGCTGTGTACTTCTTCATTCGGGCTTGGTTTTCATCAGATATGGGTACTGGCTCTTTTTTGGCCGTTGCTGCTGATTTGGATATGCTCTTGTCAGCTTTCGGCTTGGAGGTTTCTTTCTTAGTAGCAGTTTTGCTTGGTTTCGACTCTGCAACTGTCTTAATAGCTTCAGCTTTCGTGTCATGAGCAGTTGCTTTGGATGTATCTGATGTCTTGCTTGACTCAGGAGGACTAGCTGCAGCCATACCCAAAGAGTCCGCGATAGAAGTTACTGCAGAAGATTTGGTTGGCTTGTCACCCTTGCAACTCTGGGGAGAAGAAGCGGATTCATCTGTTTTGATTGGGCTCACTTCCTCCCCGCTTGCAACTATATCCTCCATCTCTACATCCGAGGCCTCACTTGAGGAATCATACGCTGGAGGTGGTATTTTGTCCTCCTCAAGTTCTACTGTTTTGTCATCATCATCTAGCTCAGCTTGGGCTGCATTTTTCATCACCGAACTTTTGCTGTCAAAGTGAGCATCTACAAGACCAATATGCACAACTTCTTGCTTGGCCGTAGACTCATTTCCATCATTCGTTCCCTTAACTATCTTCCCCTTCGTATCTGGTTTCCCGTCCTCTAAACTTTCCAACACACTAACACTACGTTTCCCCTTCTTTGTACGAATTCGGGATGTGACTTTATCCTCCGACTCTACCTCCATTTCCTTGGGTTCATCAGCGTTCTCAGCAGGTTCATGGGTCTCGGCAGCAGATGCATTGGGCTTATCATCGCATTTCTTATCAGCCATCTTATCCTTCTTCTTTGTGTCTCCACCAACCGTTTTCTCCTTGTTCGGGCCCTTCTTACCATCAGCTTTTCCAACTGATTTAGCGCCAATCTTCAATAAAGGCTTGGTAGCCACATCCTTCTTCCACCCCTTGCCAAAAAAAGAATCAAGCGTACGCACATTCTTCTTTTCTTTCTTAGCCGATTCTCCAGGTGTGGCTACGGCTGGTGCGAGTGCTGTTGTAGCGACTGCAGTCGCCTTTTTGGTGGGTTTGGCACGTGGTGTCACCACCGAGGATGCCACCTTTGCAGAAGTCTCCTTGGCTGGCTGCTTTTCATCGTCTTTTGATTTGGTAGCAGTCTTCATCTTCTTGGGCGTGGGACTGACCACAGTCTCTTCTGCTTCTTCTTGACTTTGACTGAATTTAGCTTTGGGAGGGGACACAGCTTCGGACGGAGGCTCAGATGCAATCACTACGTCAGGGTCTTCGAGAATGGCCGTATCGTTGTGATGGATGTCTACTTCGACGAAGGAGCTAGATGGCATGATGTGCTTGCGGTGCCTAATGCGAGCCGCCGTAGTTGGGTTCTGCTGCTGTTGTTGCTTCGACTTCGTTGATAGGAGAGCATTGGCTTTGCCTCTTTGGTCGACGACGTATTTATCTAGTGCTCGTGTAGTACTTTTGCAAACAATGCTCACAAGTGAAAATGAAAGTGTCGAGGTTTGTACTAATTCCTATCTGAAGTCTGCAAATTTGATTGGCGCGCTTCGTTGTATCCAATCCTGAAATTATGTATCCAAAGCCAACCAGCAGAGCTTCTGCTTTGCTTTTCCTGTGGCAGAACTAACAATAGATTGATAGATGATTGAGTGGCCCCTGACTGTGAAGCCAATACGTAAATAAGTACAACCCTCCATTGCCAAACAAAATCCAGTGCTCAACAATTTTCCATTCCGGACAGAACTTCTTAGCAACCCTGTTTTATCCTGTCCTACAGTCAGAGTCACTGCGAGAAAAACATGTGCGGGTACAATTGCTAATATATATGGCTCAAAAGACTTCTGCTTTTGGTCAAGTCAATTATCCAGTATCTTGTCAATTGATAGCATTGTCTATCAAGTAGTCAACAGCCTAATCATTATGGCAAACTTCTACAACTTTGGACTTGAAGTCTCATTCAACATATTGCAGTGTAATTGTAATGCTTACACAATTACACAATTATGCATCAGATATGAAGAGAGCAGAGCTATGCTAATTTGCTATGGATGTTGATTCTTGATGTAAGATCTTGCCTGATCTTGTCCCAATGAATAGTTACAGCTTTAACAGATGTAACAGCTGTTTAAAATTGAGAGGTTTTGGTTCTGGTGTCTGGGTGATCGCTGTAATCTTTTATCCGAGGACAATGGACACAAATGAGCCATAGCTTGCATCATGTACACATCTTGGGCTATCAATCGTTCTTTTTGCAAGCTGGACTTCAGAAACAGCAAGAAGTCTGAGACCTGTCGTGTTTAACAAGTAAAACTTTAAAGTTAGTATGGTAAAGGTCATGAAATGCTGGGACGAGCTACCATATCATGACTTTCATTCTCCACAGAAGAATGAATCAAGCACTCATATACATGCCTCCTCATCAGTAGAAGTAGCAGTGTGACAATACTAGTACTAGCTGTGATATCAGTAGCATTTTCATCTACAGACACAGACAATCAGCAGCAGCGGTGTAATCTAAAAATGCCTGACATTACTATCATTGTCAGTGTCAGATGTATTGACGACTGTTGAACAGAATTGCTGTGTCTTATCTACCTCTTACCATATTAATATTGATGTCAACAACATGCTCAAGATAACCTGTTATCATCCATCCAAAGTTTTCTAAACACATCATATCAATAGGCTACATAACAATCATCTTACTGCTTCAGATTTGTGTGGATGTTTGGATGTGGGACAGTGACCAGTTAATTACACGTGGAAGTGATTTGCAATCTTACTTTCACTTGCAACACTCTTCTTAATTGCTTTTGAAACGCAAGCGAAGCAACCACAACAACTCTACGACAACCATGAGTGCAACACCCGAAGACCCGGCCATAGCCGAATTGAACAACCAAATAGCCGCACTAGGCCTCTCTATCTCCGAGGCAAAAAAGGCCGCCGCCCCCAAAGAAGAATGGGATCCCCTACTCCAACAAATGCTCGCCCTAAAAGTTCAATACAAACAACTCACCGGTCATGATCACGGCCCATCCAAGAAGGAGGCTCCAAAATCAGAATCCAAGGGGGAGAGTAACGAGGAGGCCTCTGAAAAGAATAAAGAGAAACGTGCCAAAAAGGCTGCCGAGAAGGCTGCAAAGGAAGAGAAGAAGAGGAAACAACGCGAGGAGCGCGAGGCGCGTGAACGTGAAAAGCTCGAAAAGTTGTCTGCGTCTGCAACAAAGGATTGGAGTCATGTGTTTGGCGATGCACCCATGATACAATCTTCTTCCAAGTCGGAGGATGGTATCAACAAATGGACCAAGATTGGTGATTTGAAGAAAGAATTGGAGGGGAAGAAGGTGGTTGTTAGGGGACATTTGCATACCTCTCGTGGAGTCGGTAAGGGAGCCTTTGTATTGCTCAGGAGCAGTTTGTATACTGTTCAATGTGTTGCGTTTGAATCAAACGATGTACCCAGTGCCATGATCAAGTACATGACGAATGTTCCCGTGGAGAGCATTGTGGATGTGTGTGGTATTTTGACGATTCCTGAAAAGGCTGTGGAGGGTGCCACACAGTCTGAGGTGGAGATCCAAGTCCAGTCGTATCATTGCGTTCAAAAGGCTACTGCTGCTATGCCATTTCAGATGGAGGATGCTTGTCGTCCTGATACTGTCAAAGAAACTGATGTGGGTGCGTATGATCACGAAGCCAATCAGTCAGAGGGTGGCCGTGTTGGACAAGAGACACGTCTTGATCACCGTTGGATTGATTTGCGCACTCCTGCTAATCAGAGTATCTTTCGCATCCAATCGATGGTGTGCACATTGTTTCGAGAGTACTTGCTATCTCAGAACTTTATTGAGATTCACACTCCCAAAATATTGTCGGGGGCAAGTGAGGGCGGAGCGGATGTATTTACATTGGACTACTTTGGCAAACCAGCTTGTTTGAGTATGAGTCCTCAGTTGCATAAGCAAATGGCCGCTGCCTGTGGGGGATTCGAGCGAGTGTTTGAGATTGGACCGGTGTTCAGGGCTGAGAACTCCAATACTAGGAGGCATTTGTGTGAGTTTACAGGGTTGGATTTGGAGATGGCCATTATGGAGCATTATGATGAGGTATTGGATGTGATTGGGGATTTGTTTGTTTATATGTTTGATGGGTTAAAGACAAAGTGTGCTAACGAGTTGCAGAGGGTCAAGGAGCAACATGGATTCGAGGATTTGGAGTACTTGAGAAAGACGTTGAAGATCGATTATGCTACGGGCTGCAAGTTGTTGAGGGAAGCAGGCATTGCTCAGGTGAGTTATTTTAAGGCAGCACCGCTACATGGATCTTAGACCATCCTATACTGATGATACTGCCACTAATGACAGGATGACTACGATGACCTGAGTACCGAGAATGAAAAGAAGCTTGGAGATATTGTGAAGGAAAAATACAAAACTGATTTCTTTATCATGGACAAATACCCTCTTGCAGTTCGTCCATTCTACACAATGCCCGACCCCAACAACCCCAAACTATCGAACAGTTATGATATCTTCATCCGTGGTCAAGAAATCCTGTCTGGAGCGCAACGTATCCACGAACCTGCACTTCTCGAGGAACGTGCCAAAGCATGGGGCATTGATGTATCAACTATTTCTTCTTATTTGGATGCTTTCCGAAATGGAGCACTTCCCCACGGTGGTGGAGGTATTGGAATGGAACGTGTGGTGATGCTTTATCTGGGACTGCCTAACATTCGCAAAAGCAGCATGTTCCCTCGTGATCCTAGACGAATCGCTCCTTAATTGATACTTTAACAACTTAAACAATCTAGATGGCAGGGTTGACATGCTGCTGTTGGATGAGTACAGATGGAATGCAATCAAATGTAACAACTCTGGTCATGCTTGATGGTACTTCTTATGCTAATGTTAACACAAATTTGTCATCCAAAGAACAATACTATTTAGGTGTCATTGATGTTGCTCTGTTACCATCACGCTCAGCCCCCAGTATCTACACTTAACTCCTGGCCACTTTCTCTTTCAGCAGTTCAATATATCGTTGATTTGTTGCATATCTTTTCTTTGCATCATCATATTCAATCTGAGCAATTGCTTTGGCCTCCAGCAGCTCTGGCAACTCTGTATCATTTACTTGCAAAGCTGCTTTTTAATCTGGCTTCTGCCGCACCCAATGCCTCCATCGCTGATTTTAATTGCGATTCTTTTACCAGAAGGTCGGCGTGTGCTGTTGCCGTTGCTTCTTCTAACTGGAGTAGTTTATCCTGCAGAGATGCCATCAAAAGGCAGGGGGCAGAAGAGAGGTTTGATCATAACCTTACTACCTGTCATATTTGTTCACAACATGTATGTAAAATGTATGAATGCTAATGCTTCAAAAGGTTATTTCACAAGTGTTCAACCCGGTCTTTCGGCCTGATGACCACCACTCCCGCTTTGTCTTCTTCTCTTACACAATCCCATGCCATCACCATCTTTCCTCGCAGTAATACGGCATGTGCTCGGAAGAGCCCTCCGCGAAACGGGCCAAATGCTTGATCGCGTAGGGATCCGAGGCGCAGTCCACGCCAAGCAAGGCCGACGCCTCGGTCCTGACGATTCCTACCTCTTCAACGATCATTTAAGTCGTCACAGACAAATATTCTCCTTGTTACGGAGAGGACAACCCATGATTCCTGGTATTACATCCGGATGTAACATCTATCAAGAGAAAATAAAAGCAGATTCGACTGTAGCGTTTTTGGCACCGGATGCTACTCTGATTGGCAATGTGCACTTGGCCCCCAACAGTTCTATATTTTACAAAGCTATCCTGAAGGCAGATGTGGCAGCCCACGGTGTAAACTCTATTCGTACTCCCGAAGAGGAAATAGCATGGAGATCTTTACCGGTAGGATCGCACAAACGAATCTTAGATGCAGGACATTGGAATAATGGTCAGGGTCTTGGCCATCCAACCATTGGTGGCCAAAATGGTGGTGGGATTTATGTTGGAGAGGGTACCAATATTCAGGATTCGTGTATAGTTTCTGCATATGAAGGACATGCCAAAATTGGAAGTTATGTGACTATTGGACATAGTGCACAAATACATTCAGCTAGTATTGGAGATGAATGTTTGATTGGTATGGGAAGTGTATTGAAACCCGGTTCTGTGGTCGAGAGTCAGTCTTTTGTGGCTGCGGGTGCAGTTGTAGAACGAGATGATGTTGTCAAATCTGGTGAGTTATGGGGAGGTAATCCTGCAAGGAAATTGAGAGAGTTGACTGCAGAAGAAAAAGCGAAGATAAGAACGCAAGCTGAAAAGGTAAGTTGGTTTTGTAAATATATGTATGTGGTGTTGATCTATTGATACAGCATGCGCTTACAAGTTTCTCTTGGTGTTTTAGTACATTGATGTTGCAAAGTCTCATGGACACGTGATGGTGTTAGGTGGGAATGTACCAGACAAATACATAGAACATGTACTCCTAAATGCAACAAAGGATGCGAGCTTGAGCAATGACAACAGAAGTGATGCTGAATCAATGCATAAACCAACTTCTTCAACTGACAATTTAGACAGCAACAACATGCAAGAGAGTGAGGCCACGCCGCCCGTAGAGACGAGTGATTCTAAATCGAAAGCTGCTTAAGAACCAAGATTTTGATGCGATGTACTTAGCAGTACTTTTAACTCGAGGAAGTAATCACGTAAACACTGCATCATCCTTGTCACTGTATGAGTCCATATCTGATAGCTCGAGGTCATTATCAAGGCTTAGATTTGCAACAAGTTGTCTCTGATTTCTCTCTGATTTGCTCCTTTTACGCATAATGATGCATGATATCAAGATCCCACTCACAAATGCTGCCACTACGACACCAACATTGCCAAGGTTTACTTCTTCTTGTTCTGATGGAGGTAGCTCTGCTGCATTCTCAAATATCATTTGAGGCTTGCACTCAGGACATTCATCTAGTGCACACATAGCAGTGTCTTTCTTTGAATTATCCAATCCTTGCTTCGAGGTCAAAAACCCCTCTCTCGTCAACCCCTTGCCGCCAACAAGAATTTTGATCATGGCAAGAGCAATGCTTGGCTGGTCCATTGGTACCACTATCGACCCAGAGTTGTCACAAAGAGCAGCGTGAGTTCAAAGACCGGCAACTGGGCAGGAAAAATGACAGCTAATCATTACTTACTGTGTCCACTTTCCATTACTTTCAGGAAGGAAAGATTTTCATACTGTTTGATGTAGCCATCAGGACGACCTTCTGAGTAGTTGTTTTTAGTACTCGAATCCACGCCAGAGTCCCACGCATGTCGAGTCTGAACAATGTATTGGTCGGCTTGGCTCCATGGCAATGCATCCAAGAACCGTTCATTGCCCACGTGGTTGCAGATTAAATCATTCATTCCATTGAAAAATAGCATATGTGGTCTCGAACTATGTTCTAGAACCGAAACAAGTTCGTCAACCACACCGAGACCATCTTGGCCTTTTAATGCGTAGTACGGAGGGTCGGTACACTCTTCATAGGTTTGTCTGGCATCAATTGATTCAGTAGCGTGAATTGCTTGAAGGACATCTTTATAGTTGATTTTGAGGGGCGGATTGGCACGACTAATTGCTCCTCCTAGATATGTTTCGACATCTTTGTGCCCAAGCGGAAACGAGCGAGCCTCTCCTTTCTTCTCCCATAGCCTTGTATCATAAGTGCTCACAGTTGTGCTTCCACTCCTTCCATGAGATTCATCAGTGATGGTATCCAACA
Source organism: Cyclotella atomus (assembly GCA_036939935.1). NCBI lineage: Eukaryota > Bacillariophyta > Thalassiosirophyceae > Thalassiosirales > Thalassiosiraceae > Cyclotella > Cyclotella atomus. The sequence continues at coordinate 47,271 of JALLPI010000017.1, read as the reverse complement.
GCTGAAAACATACCGAATTCTCATAATCGCCAGCCAGTAATCCTTGCTGACATATCTTCTCTTTCTTTTCGAGAGCCGCGCGTTGTGATGATCCAATAATTCCTGCACCATAAGCCGCATCGGCTGCTGAATATTGGTAGTATGGGTCGGTCCACCCATTTCCAATGGCTGCTCCACTCAGAGGTATCTGGACACGAATGGGCTCTAAATGATTGTTTGAATCTGGTACAAGAACTCCGTCATTGCGTTTTAGAATGAAATCCATCATACTGGGTATGTAATGACCTGCATGTGACTCTCCAGAAAAGTAGAATGGGCGCCGAACAACTGATGTAGCAGGAGACTGATCTGTGGCAGCGATGCTACTTAGGAATTTGTCACTATGGAATATGAAGAATTCTTCCAGGAAGTAATGAAAGTCCCGATTGATTTCAAAGTCATTCTTGCAATAGTTGCCCCGTTTTGTGAAACTCAAGCCGGTACTGCGTGATAGCAGTAATCGATACTTATTATGAGGGATGGTGCAAATGTACAGAAATGAGATAAAGATACTAATGCATCAACTCACCCAACCGGTTGATCGACATATAGTGTCCAAGCTGGGGCATTGTGCCAACTGTATTCATTAACATCAATCTTCCACGTCCCTCCTACTGAGTTCAACCTCAGTGGCCCATTCTCCAACCACAACCCGTCCATAGAACTGCACCCCGGCCCACCGTTCAACCATAATATTAACGGGGTGTCGTCACTGTTTGCCCCAGAGCTAGGTTCGAAGAGCCAATAGAACAGTTTCTTGTCTGAATCACTCGAGGCCGGCAGATGACCTGCCCAATGTCTGGTTCTTAAAGATCCATCAGGAAGTAGCGGGAGTGAAGTTACTAGATGAGAGTCTGCGTTATCGGCGGCCCTACGCGTGGACTGTGAGGGCCGGTGCTCATCAAAGTCAGATGTGAGACGGCGTCCATGTTCACCAACAGGCTCTGGCCTAAATTCACCGGGTATACGCCTCACACCATTGGCACTAGGCAAGACGAAGGCAACGAGCGCTGCGGCTGGGGCACTGTAGGCTTTCCTGAGCACCGCCATGGAGGAGGAGGGGTGAGAGGAGGGCGATGCGGGCAACCGGCAAGGCGAAGTGGAACGTGAGGAATCAAAAATCACAATCACACTTCACATACCTATTTTTCTCACGAACAAATATTTGACTTGAACAAACGTGAATCACAAACTGATCACAATCACCGACGCACCACTGTTGCATCCCAAATGCGTTTCGTCCCCAAATGCATTCGGGTGCGTCGAAACGCTGTTGGGGATCTCAAATCACCAAAACCAAATGCATCTCGTTTCGTCCGAAATGTATTTGGGGACAATCATCAACACGAAATGCATTTCGGGACGGTCACGACGACTTCCGAAATGCAAACCGCTCCCAAATGCATTTGCGTCCAAATGCATCTCGTGACGTCCCAAATGGATTTTCATTCAGCCCCAGCTCGTCTGGATGCATTTGGACGCAACGAAATGCACATTTGGACGTAACGAAATGCATTTCGCTATGTCACGAAATGCGTACACATAAAAATTGCAAGTATCAACCGCAGTATATCATTAGATTTCACGCTGCTGTTGTTAATGCAATAAATTGATTGAAATTTGCAAATCATACTATAATAATTGTTTGTATCATCATTGTGTTACATACTTCTTTCGTTTGCAGCCAGTTCATCAGATACTATCAGCAGCGGCAGAGCCGCGTCCACTGAGAACTTGCTGCAGCCCCTTCTATTGGTCGCTGTGAGATCACGTCCTCAAATGCGTTTCGCTTCGTCCCGAGATGCATTTCGTACGAAACGAGATGCATTTGTTGTGGATTTGAGATCCCCAAACGCGTTTCGACCCACCCGAATTCATTTGGGGACGAAACGCATTTGGGATGTAACACCACCACAAATCAAACACAGCCTAACACAGCACAGCTAGCTAGCAGCACACAGGCAGCATAGCGCTTCATATCTTTGCAGAGCATTTACAATAGCGAGCTCAGAAGATATGCCGCCGCCAACATCAGCATTCTTAGGGCATGCAAAATCTATTGCATTGGGCACATCGATGGCCTTATCGCTTTGTTGTTACGTAGCCTATCGATCACATGATTTACGAGTACTGACAACTGATGAGGTTGATGCAGCTAGAGACGTGGTTGCTCAAATAACTCCTTCTTTAGGGTCATCTGTGGAATCATCTCAGGCACGGCACCTCGAAAACCTAAATAAGTTGGGTGTAACTGTAGTCAATGATATCCTTTCCAAAGCGCAACTGAAAGATTGGAATACAAGAACAAAAGAAGCATTTAACAATGCTGATGGCAAACAAAATATTGTTTGGAATTCTGGAAGATCACACTGTAGTATTTCAAAAAGGAGTCTGTATTATAATGACATGGCGCAGATAGGTAGTGAAGTTGATGGTAATGCTGCTTCGAATGACGATGATTCAAAAAAGTACTCTACCAGAAGTCCTCGATGGATTCGCAAATGGTTCAAGAGGAATGGCACATCAGAAATTCATCCAAGTTCAAATGGAACAATGCCATTGCAAATTACTCTGCAGCAAATAGTCAGTTCTTACTTTCAAACACACAACATATCGCGATACGAACTGACTGATGTACAATTCCTGAATGCAAATCCAAACAAATCAACCAATCAGATATGGCACAGAGACAATAAGTTTAGAGGTCTTACTGCCATAGTAGCTTTGAAAGATGTACGTGACAATGGACCTACCGAACTAATCTTGGGTTCACACTTAGCAGAATATAGTTTGATGTCTTCTTTTGGAATGTTTTTTGGAAGCTATTTGCCTTCATTTCTGAGAGACAGCACAAGTGGAGAAGGAGAAATGGTACCAATCAAACCGCTGCTGGCATGTATCAATGCTGGTGATGCTGTGCTCTATGACGCGAGAATATTTCATAGAGGCAGAGCAAATAATTGCATGCCTGGAGAAAGTGAAGGCAGAGATAGGCCTGTTTTAGTATTAAGATGGGATGCTGCACGAACCCCTCCACCAGGTGCTGGTTTGATTGTAACTACTGCAAACATATACTGGGGCAAAGTTTTGTATGCTGGTTTGTATCTTTTGGAGAAGTTGCAATCATCTGATTCAAGCGGTACAGATTGAAGAATAAGTATAGCACAATCTATGAGCGCATTCAACCACATTGCTTTATTTGTTGTTTCTCTCATTCATGGCACGAATGTAGTCCTTATCCTGCTTTAAATACTCTTCAAAACTAATATCTTTTCCCAGTGCTTGTTGGTATGCATCTTCCTCCATCTGCCGTTTCTGTTCTACATCTTTGTTCAATACCTTCAGCAAATTTTGCTTCTCTTCCTTAAGACATCGATCGAGTGCAAATTTCACTTCGTTGCAGCCCCAAAACTTCAGTTTAGATGTCGTTGCGTGACAGGTTTGGAGATCAATGATTTGCTGTTGGCATTCAGGATGGGGTCGGTCTAGAGGAGGATGCATGTTCAGTATTCAGGTATCTAACAGCCAGGTGATAATGCTGGGAGATTGTAGAGGTGAGGCTCGGCAATGGACGGGATCGCTATGCGTCTATCTGTGCTGGGCTGAATATAGGACTACTATTAACAAGAGGAGAGCTGCGTTGGCGGCGGACGCGAATGAGGCGAAGTGGTTTTGTGGCCTTTCTAGTTCAAAAGGCTCGGTCTTATCGTGCATTTGCGACGTTAGGTGAATGACAAAATCGGCAACTCAGACCGACCCTTAAACTTCCCGCCACCTCTGCGTCCCATTTCCTATTTGTCTCCTCTTTCCTCTTCTACGATCAGTCTGCAACTCACAGATCTCTTTGATACAAACATGGCAGGGCTAGCACCAAGTAAAGTCTACCAAGACGACTTTCACCCAGGTAAAGGTAATGCTCTTCAGGCGTGTGCTGCATCCATATTCAATCTGACATTAGAGGAAGTGCCTAATTTTATAGAGATGCCCGGTGGCTACGAAGATGAAATGCAAACATTCTGTCGCAGTCGAGGATTAGTAATGGAAAAAGTAGCATTAGGAAAAGATACAAATAAAAATGTACTAGGACCCGAATACAATGGAAAATATTGCATACTGAGAGGGACATCTCCTCGTGGTGATCACGGGCACGTGGTTGTAGCTCAATTTAACATTGATATAGAGGATTTTGCAATGATTCACGATCCTCATCCAGATCACACCTTTTTGGATGAAAGCAAAGATTATGGCTGGGCTATGTTCTTCTTTTGAACGCATATCTAATGTGATTATAAAGTAGTACTTTGACTATTAACATTAACATCACAAAAAGTAGTCTGGCGTCCGTCTATTCACATGAGGCTCTCCTCGTCTCGGAGCAGGATCAAACTGCAAAAATGTCTTTTCAATCCGTTCATCCACCTCCATAATCGCAGCCTGATTGCCACATCTATAACAATAATTTGGAGCACTAAAAATGGTCACCACATTCTTCTCGTGACTCCAATTATAACCCTCCATAACCAACTGATGCGCCCTAGCCACCAAAGTCAACCCATTCCGTGCATTAAATTGTTCACTCACATCCTGGCCAAATGTAAACCCCGCCCCCCTCGGCGATATCCCCCATCCAGCCCTATCATCCGGATCACTCCACAACAAATCACACATGGGTCCCTCATGCGGCACCTCCTGCACTCGATCCAACTGCCGAATATGATCCAAGGCATCCACACTCGGACTCAATCCCCCGTGCAAACAAAAGATTTGATTCTCCACCAATGCCGTTAAGGGGAAGTAATCGAATAAATCGGTAAACATCTTCCATACATTGGCACTACCATATTTACGCACGCACTCATCGTAAAATCCGTATACTTGAGTGATTTGACGACTTTCGTGATTCCCCCGCAATATATGGACGCGTTCCGGATATCGCACCTTTAAGCAAACGAGCAAGCTGACAGTTTCTACGCTGTAATAGCCCCGATCAACATAATCTCCCATGAATAAATAGTTGGTATCGGGAGCCGAGCCACCTATGCGATATAATTCCATTAAATCGTGCCATTGACCGTGAATGTCTCCGCAGACTGTGACTGGGGCTGCAACGGGTTGGACGTTGGCCTCGAGGGTGAGTGTTTCGCGGGCCTTGTTGCAGAGTTGTTGGACTTCGGATTCGGAGAGGGGTGTGCCGTTGGTTAGTTTGGAGAGCCAGATTTCTAGGTCGTTGTAGGTACCGCTTGGGGTTGCTGCGGTGTTGTTTGGTGCTGGGGCAGTTGTTACGCTCATGTCTACTTATTCGTTTGTGGAGGAAATATGTGATTGGAGAATGGCTCCGCTGTTGAATGGATTAGTAACTCAAAGCCCTCCTTGAATAATATACGCCGATAAAGCTGTCTCGCTAAGTAAAGAGATAGGAGAAGCGTAGGGAGAGATTTGATAGGCAGTGCTGCGGCTGACAACGGCGAGCAACCAACAACAACAACTTCTAGAGAGGTGAGAGAGTGTTTGGGAGGTGTTGGTTGGAATGATTCAGGAACGGACAGGTACTTACGGGATATTCAATGATCACGTCTATGTTAGATTGAAAAGTACCTCCATTCGTCTTTGCGTGAGCTACAAGCTCTTCCTTAGCTTGTGGGTTTGTAAGAAATAAGCAAAACAACACTACATTACTCAAAGATTGAAGTCGAAACAACTCTCTTCTTCTCCATGCATTACAGACAAGGCTACTTCTCCCAAACATTGCAGTGTAGGTGGTGATGCGCCATTATCTCTGCACTCACGAATGATACCAAGGTAATCTTCAGTGCTAGCAGACCGAAGCGCCTCACTGAAAATGTGTTCAAGGGCAGCATTAATGTAAACCAAGCTGTCTCCAAAGATATGTGGCTCTCTATTTGACATGGTGCACGAGCCCGACGCTATGAACTTGAAGGTTGGATCAAATACCATTTGATAAGTCCATTTTGAATCACCAGTCCAAGTCGAACCGAAATCTTGAACCCACAGAATGTCTCCTTTAAAAGTTCGAGTATGTTCACCCCACTGGATATTTCTAAACGATACACGAGGAGGAATCGGTTGACCGTTATCCAAGTCTGGCCATTGTGAAGTCTTTGGGTTCTCGTAAGATATGTACGCCTGGTACTCCCCATCATTATCTTCTGATTTTACAAAGTGGTACGAGGCGAGACCCACTGTGAATGCCTGACAAAATGTATTGCCCCAAACGGAGTCTGAGTGATAGCTTGGCCCCAATGTATCATTGTTGCATGGATCATTGATTACTCTTTGGTAGACGAACCGAGATCCAGGCGCAACATTACTTGACAGTGGTTTCATTCTAACAACACTAGAAGCATCTTTTAGATCCAATGATACTCGTGTCCACTTCCACACGGGTAAAGGAGGTGATTCAAACGACAGAACATCACCGATTGCAGCGTCCGAACCTGGCAATATTTCCTGCACAGCTACCTGCGGTTCAGACCCATCCAACCTACATGATACCTTATTATCAGAGATGTCAAACAGACCTCTTTGGTTAAAGTATGTAGAAGAATGGCATTGCACATGCATAGTATACGCCTCACGAGAAACATTGCATTCCCAAGTACCATCCAGTGGATATCGTTTCAATAGAGATGTGTCATACAAGGACCAAGACTTGTAGCCGTCACGAATGTATCTCCCATCCGGAGAGAATTGCAGCATACATTCTAGACGCTCGTAGAAGTAGGCTGGCATCGGCTCATTCGCAAGGTCATTTTTGGGATACATCTGAGTCCATGGTCGCGAATCGGCAGCGCGACATTTACCATGGAAAGTCATTGTATCTTTGTGAAAGTGAAAGTCGTCAAACTTTAACTCATGCAGGCATTCATGTTCCGTACTCTCAAAACTGTAGGTGTAAATCGGAACCGCGAATTTCATCGCAGGTACATCTGAGCAAAAGTTAAACTCAATGCCAAATCCTTTCATTGGTCCATCTTCTTTTGCTAATCTTTCCATCAAAGATTCACGTCTCGATGACACCCTTCCCAAAGGTTTCTGTAGGTACGCCTGACCAAAGATAGGCCACGATTTCACATCAGTGTTCTTCTCGACAGCACAAGCATCTGGATTGGTAGTATCACGCAGTTCAAATAGGTTAATGTGTCCTCTGCACATGGGACACTTGCCGCGAGTGATGCAAATCTTTCGAACATCATCTTCATCCTCGTAGATTTTTCGGGGTTTGCAAAGAACATGCGTCAGGCACGCTGTGCAAAAGATGTGGCCGCATACTGTTTTGGCAAACTGGGTTGAGGAGCTGTCTTTGGATGATGAGAGGCAGATCGGGCAGCTGATTTCTTCGTCGGTCATGATGAGAAGAGGGAAGAGAGGAGAAGAAGAAAGAGGAAGAGGGCCGCCGAGAATTGCAATGAAACGGACAGGTATATCTGAAAAGTCAAGTTGAATATTCAGGTTAGATCCTAAATTACCTCTCACTCTATTTTTGGCTCACTTTTCATTTTTCTCTCTCGCGGCCACACGTGTCCGCAGGTCTCCGCTCACCTTCTCCGCTCTGTTCATTCTAGTCCATAGAGTCATCCACGCCTCTATTTTAGAAGTTTTCAATCTCCGCATATAGATCATCATGGCATCAGCTGGTCCAATGCCCGGAATGGGGCAGGTTATGGTCTTGAGTGAGTGGTTGTCGCTTGAAAAAATGACTTTATTTTTGGCCAGCGTGATTTGCATTGGCAGCTCAGTTGCAGGTTGCAGGACGCCAATTGCTCGATAAGCTACCTCTTTTAATTGGATGATTCTATCTGCTGCTGCTGCTGCGCTCTGTTTCGCTTCATCACTGACCAATCTCTGCTAACAATGGCCCATTAATTTCAAATCAGACGCCAAGACCCAAAGAACGCAAGGGCGAAAAGCTCAACTGGATAACATCAATGCAGCCAGAGCTGTTGCCGATATCATTCGCAGTACGCTAGGACCTAGATCTATGCTCAAGGTGAGTACAGTTCATTGCTACTGATTTGAACTCTGACCAAAATTCTAATCAAACAAAAAATCAACTCTCCAGATGCTTTTAGACCCCATGGGCGGAATAGTCATCACCAACGACGGAAACTGCATCCTCCGCGAGGTAGACGTCTCTCACCCCACGGCCAAATCCATGATTGAACTTTCCCGAGCCCAAGACGAAGAAGTCGGCGATGGAACCACCTCCGTCATCATTCTCGCGGGCGAGATGCTCATCAATGCCGAACCGTTTGTACGGACCAATATCCACCCCACCGTAATTGTACGGGGATATAACTACGCCTTGCAGGAAGCTTTGTCCATCTGTGAAAAGTTGGCTCTCGTAGTGGATGTACACGATACAGTACGTATGACGAGCTTGGTGCAGAGTTGTATCGGCACCAAATTCTCATCGAGATGGAATGATATCATGGTGGATATGGCACTCAAGGCTGTTTTGACTGTGGCTCGTGAGATCCCCACGCCTGGCTCTGTGAATGATGTCTATTCGCAAAAGATGGAGGTAGATATCAAACGATATGCCAAGGTGGAGAAGATTCCCGGCGGGGAGATTGGCGATTGTGCCGTGTTGAAGGGCGTTATGTTTAATAAGGATGTGACTCATTCCAAAATGAGGAGACGTATTGAAAACCCTAGGATTTTGCTCCTCGATACGCCGTTGGAGTATAAGAAGGGAGAATCGCAGACCAATGTCGAGATTACCGATGAGGAGGATTGGAATACATTGCTCAAGATGGAGGAGGAGTATGTGGAGAATATGTGCATGGAGATCATTGCCTTCAAACCCGATATTGTCATTACCGAGAAGGGGGTTAGTGATTTGGCTCAGCATTACTTTGCCAAGGCTGATATTACTGCTTTTAGGAGGCTCAGAAAGACTGATAACAACCGCGTCGCAAGGGCTACTGGTGCGACTATTGTTAGTAGAACTGATGAGATTCGCGAGGAGGATATTGGTACTGGATGCGGGCTTTTTGAGATGAGAAAAATTGGTGAAGAGTACTTTGCCTTCTTTGAGGAGTGCAAGGAGCCCAAAGCTTGTACCGTCATTCTTAGGGGAGGAAGTAAAGATGTTCTGAATGAGATTGAGCGAAACTTGTTGGATGCCATGCAAGTCGTCAGAAATGTTGTTTTTGACCCCAGGTTACTTCCTGGAGGCGGAGCTACAGAGATGGCTGTATCCGTTGGTCTGCGTAAGGCCGGTTTGAAGCTCGAGGGCATTCAGCAGGGTCCATTCTTGGCTGTCGGAGAGGCCATGGAGGTGATTCCAAGAACCTTGGCTCAAAATTGTGGCGTAAGTGTGATTCGAACCGTTACACAACTTAGGGCAAAGCATGCTGCTGCGTACGAGGAGATTGAGAAGAACGGATCCGACGGTGCTTTCCCCAAATGCAACTGGGGTATTGATGGCACTACTGGCCAGCTCGTTGACATGGAGCAATTTGGTATATGGGAGCCATTTAGTGTCAAAATCCAGACAATCAAGACTGCTGTCGAGAGTGCATGTATGATTCTTCGTATTGACGATATTGTCAGTGGATCAAAGAAGAAGGGATACTAAGGTACTTGCTTAGTTGTTGTCTACAGGCAACTGTGATGTGCTACTAGACTTTTCGGCTGAATCAGTCTGCCTGCTCCATAGAATATGCCATTAGTACGTTGCTAAATGAGCTAACAAATATTACTATCACACTCGTAAGACTGCAAAAGTGCCAACTAATTTAAGTTACTAGATAGTGAAATTCAAAATGTTGAATGTTTCATGCACAAATGATTCATGTCTATTTCATTCACCTAACCTCTTGCAGCAATCTCGTTACTTACAGTCCTCCACTTCTTCAAAACCTCAGCTGCCTTGCCCTCCACAAGTGTCTTTCTAGCCAAATCACAACCCTCTTCTATAGTCTCAGCCAATCCATAAACATAACAACCAACTCCAGCGTTCAAAACTATTGAATCCTTCTTTGCATTAGTTGTCCAGTCTCCAGCTTCCAAAACCATTTCAAATTCTTTGGCGTTTTGAGCTGGATCGCTTCCTTTGAGATCTTCAACTTTACAGCGCTGTATATTTACACTTAATGGATCGAATTGATATGTGCGTGTTGTGTATGTTTTGGTTTCTCCTCCTGGTACAGTGTTTTTGATCTACACACAATTTCCAGATAGTTCGTTGTGTCAAGTGGTATGGTAACAACGGCAAAGCGAAATGAGCGTGATTTATGGGTGATCTTTCATTCAACACATGAAATGTTGTAGCTTCATGACAAAGATACAAACTCACCTCAACAATAGTCGCAGGCCCCAAAGGACTAATCTCATCCAAACCAACACCGTGAATAACAACAGCATGCTCTACTCTTCCAACTTCTTTCAAAGTCTCAGCCATAAGCTCCAACAACTCTTCCTGAAACACGCCAATGACCACTCTCTGTGCAGCAGCAGCATTCGTCATCGGTCCCAATATATTAAAACAAGTCCTTACACCCAGCTGCTTCCTAACCGGAGCCACAGCCTTCATGGCAGGATGATTCACGGGCGCAAACAAAAAGGCAATATCACACTGATCCACACATTCCTCCACCTGACCAGGATTCAAATCCACCTTCACCCCCAATGCCTCCAAAACATCGGCACTGCCACAAGCACTCGACACACTCCGATTCCCCGCCTTGGCAACGGTGCACCCGCACGCCGCGGCAAGTACTACCGATGCAGTCGAAATATTGATGGTGTCGGCTCCATCTCCCCCGGTCCCTACAATATCCAATAGCTTCTTGTTCCCACAGTTGACGGAATGACAGGCGTTGTTCATGGCGCGGACCATGCCGGCGATTTCTTGGGGGGTTTCGCGACGTGCACGTAAGAGGGTTAGGAGGGAGGCGATTTGGCAGGGGTTGGTGGTGTCGTCGGAGAGGATTAGGGAGAAGGCGTTGTAGGTTTCGTCGGCGGTTAGGTGACGTTCGCCTGCGATGAGGGTTTCGATGTAGGGTTTGAGGGACATGGTTGATGAGGTGAACAACGGAGATGGAATGGGAGGGGAGATGAGGCATTACCTTAAACGTTTAAATCAAAGAAAGATCGTGCACTAATTATAAAGAAATCCTATAAAAGCTTGAATTTGGACAGGTAATTGAAATTGATGAATTTTGCAACTCCATCAAAGTCCATCAAGATCAAGATGACGATCAAAAGCATCACCACACTTCTCGCTCTTGTCTCCCAGGCATCGGCCTTTTCAACCCACCAATCACCTCTCAAGCAGCAACTGACGCTGCGTCAAAGTTCTCTCTTTGCAGACATCTCCCGTCGCGATGCCATCCAAACGTCTGTCGCATCAGCTGCTGCATTCGTTACATCATCTCTCCCCGCGAACGCCGAAGGAGAGGGCAAGTTGATTGAGTTTACAGTGGCAAATTTAGATGGAGAGGAAGGAAAGACTGGAACGTTTGTTGTTAAAACACACCCTGAATGGGCCCCCATTGGGGCTGAACGATTCGAGGTAAGTTTTTGTGCAGTCAAGGTGCTACTGACTCTTTCGTAGACTTTAGTGATGGGTCTACTAGGCTGTTGATGTTTTCTCTGCTCTTACTGTATTACTTGATTATTGCTTTTAGACGCTCGCAGCGGAATCCTTTTTTGACGGATGCCGCGTATTCCGTGTCTTGCCTGGGTTTGTATCTCAGTTTGGCATCAACGGGAAGTAAGTGCTGCATTTGATGTCTATCATGTCTTGCTCCTCTTGATCTCAATCATTCATTATAAAACTATCCAGCCCCGAGGTACAAGCCAAATGGCGCTCTCCATCTTTACGTGATGATCCAGTAAAAGTTACCAACAGCAGAGGAACTGTTGTCTTTGCTACTGCTGGGCCAAACACACGTACTACACAACTATTCATCAATTTGAATGACAGGAATTCGTTCTTGGATAAGCAAGGGTTCAGTCCTCTTGGTGAAGTGGTTAGGCGAGTTCTTGAATCTGTAATTGAATAATGTTATGTACAAGAGCTAACTTGATAAATATTATAGTGGTATGGACGTGGTGGAGAGATTCTATTCGGGCTATGGAGAGGGTGCACCAGCTGGCAAAGGACCAAACCAGGGATTGATTCAGGCCAAAGGAAATGAGTACTTGGAAGCGTCCTATCCTAAGCTATCTTACTTTTCAAAGGTTACGGTGAAATAGATTCTGGTTACGATACTTGACAATGCGGCATAACTCTATATCTCTGCATTAGTATCTAAACATCATCTGATTGTCGCAGTAAATTAGTTTCAGCGGGCATATGGTAACGTTTGAATTTCAACGCTCCCTTCATCTGACTGCATTGCTTGAAACCACAGGACGTTACTTGGTGGTATCTTAGCAAAGAACGTCTTCAAAAATGACGATGAGGCAAGCCCCAAAGGCACATGAAGGAAGTCGTGGTTTAAAGGATCACGAGAGAAATCCAAGGCACCCAGTAAATGCTGTGCAAAGAGGATCGCAAAACCTTGTCTCATATCTGTACAGCCAATTCTACTGAATGACTTCATGAAATTCTCCCACTGGAGTACGCGGCCAATACTACAAACAAACTGCTCAAGATAAAAAGCAGTACTGAAGAAGTTGATTGAAAACAACTGTGTTTCATCTTCAAGATGGTCGAGTGTGTCATTAGTACGAACGGCAAAGAGGTACTGCTCAAGTCCTTGAGAATTCTTTCTCTGTTCGGGAGTATGGTACTTGTCAACCACACCACTGAAGTCACGCTCACATACGCGACGGAAACAAGTGGATAGTTCTCGAGGCTCAATCGACTGCATTTTGCGCCCTCTGCAAAGTCTAGCCTCTTCCGCCAATTTTTCGTGCGACACAACAGTGGTTCCACTGCGAGCAAAGAACTGCGCCTTCTCGGACATTTGTTTGGATTCTTTGAGTCCCGTTCCTAAGCAGATCCAGAAGCGCTGAACCAGTTCTCCCTTCCGTGGCAAGGCACCACACCATATTGCTCTGCAATCCTTAAACGCATCATACAAGATATCCAACATTTGTATGTCTCCTCTCCTGATAATCCCGTTGATTAGAAGCCCATGGTAAAGATACATAACAATGCGAAGCTGACCTTGGCAGTCAATTGATGCGCTACCGATTTCCAAGTTTCCAAAGAGGGAGATGATAGAAAGATTAGTACTCGCACAGAGTGGGTTCCAGATTGCATCCTCCTTGAATCCATCCATGCCAAAAGACTCCAAGACTGATACCATGCAGATATTGTTTTTCCAGGCGTGAGAATTCGACATGGCGGAAGTCTTGTCATTCATTGACAGTTTGGCAGCATTGGTCGTTGTAGCAAAGAATTGGTCGAAACAAATCTTGCTAACTTTCATCAACCGTTGGTTCTCGTTGTCCAGTTCCAAAATGCTTGTTAGCATTGAGTGAACGCCAAATGCCAAGCTCCAACTTACTGGCGTACGTGGATTCTCAACGTAATACTTGAATTGCATAAAGAGAGGGCATATCTCGTTCTCGCGAGGGAATCGCATTTGTCCTACAATCCCATATCGGGCCATTTTCATCCATTCAGGGAGAATTGTGGCCATAAGAAGCTCATCCAAATCCCGAATCTTCCTCGAGCGACCTAGCAACCAATTAGGTGAGCCAAACATTCCTGCTAATTTTGGGTCGAGATGTCTATGATTATTCCCTTTCGTTGTTGCAACGACCCCGGCAAACAGTTGCAGCATACGGACAGTATGAATAATACAACGATCACCACCAATGAAATCTGAGTTAGGCAGCCAGGTATGGGAAGAAGTCGACTTGCCAAATCTCTCAAGGATGGCATTCACTTTCTGCATCGCGCCATCATTCTCTTCCATTTTGGTTGGGACCTCGCGAATGACAATTTGTTGAAGTCCGATAAACAATTGATCAAGACGAGTGCGGCCTTGTTCATCCACTTCATACTCGTGACAAAATTCTCGGACAATAGTGTCACTGCGGTTCCAGTCATCAGACGCGTTAAGAAAGAAACACTGCATGCAATCTCCAAGGAATGACACAATATCTCGACTCCCCCATTGTTTGGTGCCCTTGGCATGCTTCCTCAGTGTATCATTGACTTCTGATGTGATCTCAGGTAGTACCAATGTCGCCAAAAGTCGACAAGGTGTAGTCAAGTGTTCGTGCTGAGCCTGAAGTTCCATTTCGAGCTGCTGCACTTGTTGAATGGCAAATGAAACCGTAATAGCTGCCTCTAATAAATGTTCAACAATGCTACTTTCAGGATAGCCCCTCTGACGATAATTCTTGATGTTTTTGTAGATCACTTGATACTGATTAGCAACCATGGCCATGAGGTCATCCATCGTAGATAGAAAGATTATGGCATCGGTGCGATCATCTGCCTTCATAAGTTCGTCAATAGTAACGCGAATCTTATCAGGAACTGGTCTTGGTACCTCCGTAGGGAAAGTCTCTTCATCGTCTTCCTCTTCATCATCAATTTCTACACCAAGAGCAGCATATAAGTTACGGTGATCATCAGTCTCTTCATCCTCTTGCTCAAGTGCAGTTCTCTCGTCAGTTTCAGTTGGAAGAAGTCTCAACACAGTCCAGCAATACACTAAGATATCTATGAAGTATTTATGGGTGGCATCTCCACCTCCAAAGTAAGATTTTGCAACTCGCTTCCTCATCCTGATACTCACTCTCAGATCTTTTAATACCTTTGGGTCCAAAGTATGAGACGAAGACATCATCCAGTCAGCTGCATACAGCAAAAAGATGACATTCTTTTCTTCTCCCTCGATAACAGCGCGTGGTACATTCTTGCGCATATAATCCATGAAACGATTTGTGGCACGTTTGTATCTGGAATATGCGGTCAAGTAGTTGTCGCGGTTGGCTTGACTGCGTGAGCCAAAGTCTGGGATTTCTCCCTTTAGATAGGTGGATGAAGAGATATTCCCAGCCCGGTTGCCACCGCCGCCACCACCGCCTTTCTTTTTATTGCTATTGCGACTCTTCCCTTTCCCCTTGGCCATGGTTTGGCTTGTGTGGTGTGGGCGGGCGGCGGGCGGAATGAATAGGTGATGGGCGGGTGTGATTGGAACAAAAGGGACAAGTGTGGGTGACGGACGGGCCTATGCGTTAGGTATTCAACGCATGAAAGGTTGAATTCAAATTTTGATGCCATTCTCGAGCTGATCGATTAGCTTCATCATTCTATGGTATGTATGTACGATACCGTCTCCGTCTGTGATGGCTGTTTTTGGCAACCAACGCAAGATTGATGAGAACATCTCCAGTTGATTTAGACCGTTATGGAAAGGAATTGGATTGGAGTTGTCGATACACATCTTTGATTGAAGATTTGGGCACATGTGTGAAGTGTCTGTTTATGAACCATCGACATGGTTATAAAGATCCAATGGTAGTAACAAAGCGTTTAAGCGTGTTGGCCTTGTGCTCGATAGTAGAAGCTAGAAGATCAGGCAACCTGCGCAAAAGGAATGCCCAGGCACCAAGAGAGTTGTCTGCGTGTGCCGATAATGAATCCTCATGGAAATTGGATCTGACAGTCGATGACTATCCGTGGGAAACAAGATGGACCATTAAAGACACTGATGGAAATAAAGTTGCATATGGTCCAGCGGATAATGTAAACTATGAAAAGAGAGGTACATATGAAGATACAGGATGTCTGCCTACAGGTGACTATGTGTTCACGATGAAAGATAGAAGTGGCGATGGTCTATGTTGTGAGTATGGTGAGGGAAAGTATCAGTTCAGAGTTGATGATAATGTATTGGCAGAATCAGATGGCAGCGCATTTAAGATGCTAGAGTTTCCATTTGTAGTTGAAGGGAATGTAGATGTAGACAACGTAGAGATCAACAATCCTGTTAGTTCAGAGACAGGTGAAACCGACCAAGCCACAGACGCACCATCCACTCCTAATCCAACAAATAATAACCCCACAAATCGACCAACAGCAAAACCAACTCCATCTCCAACTGTGGTAAGTCAAGAGATGGTTGAATTCTTTCATAATGAAGCGTGCCTTGGTTTAACTTAATCCTCGTGAATACTTGATCTCCTTCAAAGAATCCAGAACCTACTGAAACACCGAGTTTTACACCTACGACGAGCCCAACAGCACTGCCATCTGAGTCGCCTGTATTATCTCCCACCACAATGAGACCTACCACAAAAAAGCCATCTGAAAGTCCCTCAAGCAATCCCACATCTACTCCAAGTACTTCTCCAACAATGGTGAGTTCAATGGTCATGCATTCTTCACCACATTTGATTGCTAACAGATTCGTCTTCATCGTTGTTGCAGTCTCCTTCGAAAAAGCCTACTAACATGCCAGTAACTCCTTGGCCAACATATGAACCAAGCGGATCACCAACTGTGCAACCTTCAAGCGAACCCTCAGCTGCGCCAAGTACTGACAGCCCAAGCCTCACACCAACATCAACACCGTCAGCTTCTCCAACTATTTCGCCTAGCGTTTTCGTGGCCGAGGTACCTGAACCTATCGAGAATGAGTCATCAGTTCCAACTATTACTCAGAGTGAATTTCCTAGCCAGACATTATCTGAGAGTCCCAGCACCACAAAGTCTGAATACACGAGCACTACATCAACGGAGCTTCCCAGCACTACCAAGACTGAAGAGCTGACCGTAGCAGCCGCACCATCACTGCATCCCAGCATCTCGCCAAGCACAGCAAGGTTAATTGTACCCATTACTCCGTTTTCTCTCATCTTGACCACAAATGAGACTGAGATTGACTTGGAGGAACTGCATTCTATATTGACTGACCATTTGATGAAACAACTGATAGAGAACTTACCCAAATCAACAGAGGTGAGCAAAGTAGACCTCCTGTTGACTGATACAACTCCAAGTGAACGTAAGTTGAAGAAGGACGAAAAGGAAGAACCTTCCAAGGAGAGCAAAGTTGATACAGTACCAAATGAAAACGATACGAGTTCTACTCCAGCTCCAACTGAAGTCCAGGAAGCAGTGCCAAAAACGACAACGCATGAGGTTTCAGTCAGTGGAGACGCATTCTTTGCTGGCTCAGCATTGCCCACAACTGAACAACTAGACGATGTTATCTCAGCTGCATTTGAAGGAGATGCTGGAAATGAGTTTATACAGAGCCTGCTCTCGGCTGATGATCCTGGTCTACAGTCTACCATTGGTGTATCTGTACCCATCGAATCCGACGTTGAATTCTACGAAGGTTTCCTCTTCAATAGAGAAAACCAGTCCCCGCCTACAGAAAGTTCGTTCAATCTTCTCTATGTTGTTGGAGCCGTGTTCGTTGTCGGGCTGCTTCTTGTCGCAGCATTTGTTCACAGAACAAGGAATGCACAGCGAAACAGAGCACTCAACGTAGACGATTTTGTTGAAGAGCCGAATGATGTAGAGGAAGAGGGCGACGATCTGCCTACATTTATCGAGGTGACACCAGTTGAATGTGAACAATGTGAGAATGACTGCAATCCTGTTGTTCAAGACTGTGCAGAAGGTTGTGGTGTGAGCTACTGTTTCATTGAGACTATTCACGAAGCGCCATCACAAGCTTCTACTGAGGTCGCATCCAATCAAACATACTCAATGGATACCACAAAGCAGTATACACTCGACACAGAGGGGAAAGAAGAAGAGCTTGTCACAATAGAGACACATGCTGATGGCAGCTCGAACAATAGATCGCTACAGCCAACGTCATTGTATCAAATCCATGAACATGGAGAAGATACAAATCAGAATACAGGGCTGTTTTGTGGTCTGAACCACGCAACAACCGCAACTAAAGCTGATGAGAAAAGTAGATTTGGAATGGAGAGTCAATGGGGGTTGAAACCAACAGACTCACAAGATACAAGCGCGGTTCAAAAGAATGGTAGATGTTCCACAGCTTGCAACTAAAGTGCATTCAATTACATGTATCGCAGAACAGTGCTTTGCTGTGCCCTCTAGAGATTAAAATATATTGCAAAGCTATAATTGAACATACCTAGTACGCGCTGTTGGATTTCTTCAGAAACATACTTATCTGCCGCAAACATGTGATTCTTCGTCAAGTTCTCCCATCGGATGGGACTTTAACACTCGACAACTCTTAGAATATGCTCTCTGCCACACAGCTATTGAAGCAGGTGACTATGAGAGTTGATGCTGGCCAAAGCTTTATGCAGCCAAGGCACAACGTTAAGATCGTTATGGAACGGGGTGACGGAGTAGCAGCAGAAAACGCAAGGGCAGCATCTGTTATGGGTGGCGGTGAGTGTGTGCAGCGTTCTAAATACTTTTAGTAAGAGAACATTTTCTGTGACGAGATGGATGATCGTTCACGACCAGTCACGTTCATGTGGTGTGGAATAGACGTAGTCAGAATCGAAGTCAACAGAGGGCAATCCTCAGGAGTAGTTATGCTCTTTCTTTCCTCTTCTTGCTACGCGCATTGGACCCCCCTTCAATCAAATCTGGTATACTCTTTACAAAGTCAAACATCAATGACAATTCGGATTGCTCCCTCCCGATCCAATGCACAAGGTGAGCCACAGCTCCTCGTGCCAAACCCAAATCATATAGCTTCTGTACCCGTTCTGGTCCTCCAAAATGCTGGAAAAGAATCTTCCTCCTAGCAACCGCAACCTTGTCGTCGTTTTGGTTGAACTTGAGGAGTGATCAAAGTTCAGGTGGCATGGTAAATACCTCTTCGTATTCTTCATAGTCTTCGCCATCTTCATAGTTTAGATCAATATTAATGGTTTCGATTGTGTGGTTGCTGTTGTAAGTGCCCTCGATACTGCAGTATTTGCCGAGTATGGGCAAATATTCCTGCCAAAACTGAGATGAGCATACACCCCTCTCAAAAGAGCACAATATGAAATGCTTCAGTGAATTTGAGAGATGTTCACCAAACTGTTCCGGAACATTCCAGTACCTTCAAACTGTCATTGGGCCTGTCGCCCAGTAGAACTTGAGAGTATCTTCCAGTGCATTTCAAGTGGTTGATTGATTTGTTTAGTCCCAATCCCCGTGCAATGGCAGTTACGTCCATCTCTCTGTCGACTCCCAAGCCAGGCAGCTCAACAAAGAAATTGTCAAGAGAAAAGGATTTCAAACAGCAGTCGGCATTTGCGAGAGTAGCTTCCAGGACGCTCGAGATATCGCCATCGATTAAACAGTCACTTCCAAGCGAGAGTTTCTCAAACGACTTGTTAGTCTTGATGAGCTTGCAAATTAGTCCAGAGTCAAATGAGTTATTGAACCCATCGTAATGTAGTTGCTTCAGTGTACTTCTCGCCAAAGCGCATCGATCGATTCATCGGAAATCCAGCTCGTGGTTGACTTTCAATCCTCAGATGCTCTATCTTGTCGTTATTTGCAAAGATGGACGGAGAATCGTGAACATTACGTCCTTTTCTGGACCACAATCATGGAAATCAATGTACAAATCGAGCCGGATGATTGATCTATTGTTGGCCAGCCCCCTGCAGAAAGGTATTAGACCCATGCTGCACGTCGATGGTTCAAATCTGATCGACAAATACTTTATGAAAGGACTTTCACCTACACATTGTCCAGCAGCTTCCCAGTCAAAGTCAGGGTCCCTCTCTTCCTCTTCGCTGATGTATGGAAATCTGATGGCGGATACACCGGGATTCTGCTGTTTGAGCAACTCCAACACAGAGAGGAGTCTGAACGGATTTTTACTCTCTCGATCAAGGATGTCGGGGTAATCGTCTAGGTCGGCAATGTTTGCCGAAAACGAACGATGAATATTTTCATTTGCTCGAGGAACGAGGAGACTGTAAGCGGATGAAAATAAGAGGATATTCATATAGAAGTCAGCCGCGAGATGAGATCAGAGGGATGTCAGACAACCGTCGCGAAGCTAACAAGTGCAACAAGAGATTGAACAGCTGCTGAGGCTAAAATGGCCAAGCCGACGAAGACGACAGATTGGAACGATTGGCTTCGTTATCGGTTGATTCTGCAGCAAAGTAAGCCAAGGCATGATCCAAGGCGAATTTGGCGGGAATGATCATCCTTAGCATTTGGAAATTCAAATGAAAATGATCCACGGATTCAAAGCAGGCTTGCTTGGTGACGAATAAACAGGAACCCATGATCATGCTTCTGCAGGGTTGACCATAGAACAATAAGCACGGGTTGACGAATAGAGCATGGAGGAGGACCAGCCAATACAGCCTGATGAATCAGGTCACCTCGACTTGAAGTACCGCGGCTGGACGGAGGTTCCCTTTGCCGATTTATCTTCGTTTGCTTACTGCCTTCAGAGCCTAGATGTGTCGTTCAATCAGCTACAATATCTACCCGACGAATTTTCCAGCCTCCGATTTCTACAAATTCTCAACTGCTCTTGTAACAAGCTCCGATCGCTACCCGAAAACATTGGAGCATTAGAGTCTCTGACTGTTCTGAAAGCAAATGGTAACCAACTCACTGCCATTCCAAGTAGTATTGGTCAATGCAAGAGTCTACAACAGCTGATACTCAGTGAAAATATCTTGACATCTCTTCCGGAAGAGCTCAAAGGATGCTCCAGCCTGCAGAAACTTCTTGTACAAAACAATGATCTGAGCCGGCTTCCATTGTCATTGGCCAAATTGAAGGACACTTTGATTGAGATCGACTTGTCTAACAATAATGAGCAGATGACCGTCACCATACCTACTGAGGTGCATCGTGATATTGACTCGGTAATGTGGATCATTTCATTGCAGTCACAAAAGCGGGATTGTATTGACGGATTAAAACACGACATCAAGACATTGCAGCACGACATTGTAGGTTATGAGTTCGATTTATTACAGTTGGAGGAGCAGGTTGCAATGTTAGAACAAAAGAAACGGAATATAGAGAGCGACCTTGAGCAGGTTAAGCACTTTTTGAGAGCGCAAGAATGCAAGCGAAACGTTCAATATTGGATGGAACAGAAGTGGGAAGAAATCAAGTTGGCCTGCGCCAGCAAATTGCCAATTTGATCATACAAGCCTTGGCTTCTTTGATGCTCGTTACCATCTTACCATTAAGAAATAGTAACACCAAACACTTGATCTTCATCTTACATCAATTACACTGAACATATTTGGTTATCGTTCGTTCCATTCATGATGTGTTAGAAGGATTGCATTGCTTATGATGCTCCTCTACTAATCAATCACTTCCCTTCACATTCATTGTGTTAATATACTTTTCCATTGCAACTACATATTTCTTTGAACGTGGCGCAAAGTTGTCATCTCCTGATCTCAATGACTCTATGAGCTTTGCACTATCCATCCATGTTACCTCAGTTACTTCCTCTGTTCCCAATGATAACTTCAGCTCTGAGTTCTCATTTAAATGCAGGAAATATATATGCTCATATGCATTGCATCCACCCAAGGGAGCTTGTTCTGCTGGGATAACGAATGCATGTTGCAGCCCCCGATTGAAAATGTGAGTTGATTTCAAGTCAATTCCCAATTCTTCTGCAACCTCTGCATGTGCTGCTTCTAGAGGAGATTTGCCTGCTTCAATGTGCCCAGCACTAGAGATATCCCATCTTCCTGCGAGAGATGACTTCAATTAGAGATTGTGAGATGACATTCGGTACTCGGTGCAGACATTCACACACCTGGAAAAGTATCTTTGTTCAAACTCCTCTTTTGCAGGAGCACCAAAGATGGGGATTTCACTATCCAAATATGCACACTGCAATGCCAAAGGCCCTTTGCATGAGATTCGGCCCGCGTGGCGAATGAATTTGTTGATACGGGCTTATCGTTGTACGGATCAAAGCTTTCAGTAGGATGCTCCATTATCTCGAACATTTCACTTGGGCATTGAGCCTCGTCTAATGCATGTGGGTTGATCTTGTTAGAGACACTCATGGCTGGAGAATAGAGACGTATTAGAGGCGAAGAGAAAAGGAACCCTTTTACATTGCTTTAAGTACATCGAGAGCGGAGCAAAAGAAGTGAGATGGGAAGTGAGATGGGGAAAGGTTTCGATGTTGCAGGTAACCATATATATTTTATTTGAGAATACCTCGACAATTTTCCCGCCGTTGTTGCCATCCTTCCTTCCCTCTCCTCCTCACTCGCCTGATCTACTATGACTCCATGCCCACGCTTTGTCTTACTTTTCTTTGTAGCGCTACTAACATCAGGTGCTGCTGATGCATGTCAATCATGCCTGCTCGACCTAACGCGAGGCGGATTTCTCGGCAGCACCGAAAAGAAAGGGAGTAGTACATTTCATGCTAGTTCAGTTCCAATTGGTATTGCGTCGGGAAATGTTTTTAAAAGAACAGTACCGTCATTGAGATCTGTAGGATTAGATCACGCGCTTGGTTTCCTCCTGGTGCGAAAGCTGATAACTTCGCTGAATACCAAAGAAATAAATGACAGCACCATTCCAAAAGTCCAAGAGATGACGACTAAGTTTAGGCATCAGTTGCGCTCAAAATCTGAATCAGACACAGTAGAAAATGATGCTGGTTCAGAGAAGCAAACTAAGTCACAGGAGGGAGAAGCAGAAATAATGAGCCAATCAATGATCATGGCCATCGGATTTTACAAGCAGTTCATATCTCCACTGCTACCTCCTGCTTGTCGATTTCTACCTACTTGTAGTCAATACGGTGTTCAGGCCATAAAAGAGTTTGGACCTTCGAAGGGTGTTATTCTGACTGCTTGGAGATTGGCAAGGTGCTCTCCATTCGGTGGACGTGGTGAGTAGGTTATTGGTTCGGTTTTGGTTTCCTGTAATAACGTCTAATTTTGATGCTATTGCTCTTCATTGTAGGTTATGATCCACCAAAGTGGCCACCTGTGGCTTATAACTATGGCAGCTATTAATATGGATCAATTCACGGTATAAGTTAGCTATTTTGGACCTCTACTTTATTTATTGCCCCGATTCTTTCCTATGAAAGTATATCTTCATCTGTCCCTGAAGTGATTTGCAATCAAAGCACTTCTTGCAGCGTTTCATTATGCAGCTTTAGCTGTTCAATACAAAATTGTCTCATCTCAAACTCAATAGCAGAGTTTGGTCCTGGCTCACACTGACTCGCATCATCCACAGGGATAAAATAACGTCCACCATTTGTCTCCTTCTCATCTTCCTCTGATAACAAATCTTTTGGTACCGCATCCCCCAAGTAAAACTTCAAAGCTGTATCCTGCTTTTCTCCTGCTTTCAAAATGACAATCTTTTGCCTCGTGCTCTCCCTCAACAATGGTTTAAATATCTTGTACAATGCATGAAACCAAGAGGGAGCATTGATAATAAGAGTCTTGTAAGATCTCCCCGGATAATTGGCAGACATCATTTGAACAAATCGTTTGCCAAAGCCAATATACTCTTGATTCCTCATGCTGCGGAAGGATAAACCCTTCATATCTAGCACATTTGTCATTACCTTTTCAGGTGGAGAAGGATCCAATATATTCCAACAATATTCAATGACGTAGACGTAATGCAGCAGTAAATCCTCCATTGTGGCGTTGTTACGTCTCATCAACTCAAAGTCAAGCATGGCGGGCCTTTGGACAAAGATGACATTGCCGTGTGGGTCTCTTCCCGAAAAATAGTGAGGCACCTGAGCTTTGCAGACGTCAAATAGTTTGTGTGGACGGCTGAGAAGAGTGTCAACTTCAAACTCTTTGCGCCATGCAAGATGTGCCTCCCATGATTCTTTGGCCTCATCTCGGTTGTCTTTCTTCATTTGTAAGAACCGTGTTGGTATGCCATCAGAATCTTGATCGTGGCCATCATACGGGTTTGTTGCTGGAAACGTCAAGTTGCGTGGTTCTAGAGTTTCATCATTGGTTGCAGTGTCCGCTTTCGCAGTTTCGGCGCTGTCATCGGCTGATGTCTCTGGAGCAATATCGGCAGATGGTGTGTCATCTCCCCCACGCACATTAAATATTTGAAAATGTTCGCTGGGTGATTTTATAGATGGCAATAAAATGAACGGTTGTCTCCACCCCTCCACTGAAATCAAATTGCAGTATATGAAACACAAAGACGCCAATGCCGCGGTGTACGTCATCGGCTTTAATTGAAGAATTTTCATGCTTTCGCCCTTTCAACTCCTTGTAGATGGTGGAACTTGGTGACAGCCCTCGCTGTGTGTTGCTGCCTCGTGCTTAGTGCTTAGTCCGGTCAGTATTGCTTACTGTCCAGTTTGTTGCGGAATGTTCATCATTGATGCCATTCGTCCTTCGTCCGTCATTCACTGCTGTTGTCGGTCTACATCTTGTATCCTCGTTGAGATGGCGGGAATCCACATAGGAATTCGTATGGAAGCTAGCTCGAAGCCTCCCTCCACAAAAGCGGCGGATCAACAAATAGACAAAGAGCAGCAGTAGACTGGCGTCCTAACTGGATAAGTGACATCTAAAATATGGCAAAGAAACAGCGTCAGCTTGTTCGCAAAGTAAGCCACGACACAAACGCCTCTGGGTCATCTCATCCCGAACCAAGTCTCGACGCGTCGCTAGACAGTGTTATCCATCGTATTGATGAAGATTCCGAGCAGCTGCAATCAACTGAGGATTTTGCAGATAATTCAGTTGAAATGAACGATTCTGCCACCCGTCACGAACCAACAAAACGCAAAGGCTTTACTTCTTGGCTCCGACATGAACAGGATAGTTTTCTGTGTATTATTGCTTTTGCGTGGCTGGGAGCCTTGATTGGATTTTGCTTTGGATGCGGGTTCTTGACATTTGGGTATGGAACATACCAGCATATTGTACGTGAGACTGGGCCTGGTTCTCCTCCGGCCGTGTTTAGAAAATATGTAGTTAGTCCTTGGAGGGTGGCTTTGGCAGCAAAGGTGCGAGGCAGAGGGACCGATTCGGATAATCTGGATAATGGAAAAAGCAAGGAGGAACCGGGCTGGATATATGGAAAAGCAGTTTCTCCTGATTATGCATCACTTTTATCATTTGTTGAACCCTTTAGACGCCCGGGCAAGAAGTTAACTGAAAATGGACAGAGTAACAGCAATATGCCATCTTCACAACCATCTCAAATGCCGTCGGGATCCAAGTCAAATAATGATCCAACCGATCCCTACTTTCACCCTATGTCGTTTCACACTCTGCGTGAGCATATTATAAGGCACAAGAGGGGATATGTGCATCCAGACTTGGGATTCCTCGTGCCAGCTCCATCAGGTGCTGCCAGGGGGATCGGCATGATACGCGATTCTTACAACAGGTGCCAAATAAATTGTTACCCAGGTACAACTGAGGAGGCATTGGCTGGTTCAGAAAAATATCTGGCAGAGAAAGCGTTGATGGAAGAGATGAAAGAATTGTATCCTGAAATTACTTCTGAAGTCAAGCAAGAAGACTACATTGATAAGATTACCACGCCCAAAACTACGACACTGCAAGAAGTTCAAGATGTCCTGCATCGCCAGGCAACTGCCACTGAGCATCCATATACACAACAAACTCTGATGATGCGTATCCCACTTGAGGCACAAATCACACGCAAAACAGCTCTTGATATCTTGAATCCTCTATTGCCAGAGGAGTTCAAAGCAATGACACCGCTAGAACAACTGGATGACCCATTCCTTCTCGCTATACTGCTCGTGCACGAAGGTGGACTCAGGACTCGATCAAGATTTTGGCCATACATTGCAACATTACCTCCGCATCCGAGCTGTGCAATGCATAGGGGTTGGAGACAGTCAATTGTGGATGTTTTGACTGCGTTGGCTTTAGAGATGGGCACAGATATACAAGGGTGGCCCAACGAAATAGCAAAAGCATCTGATTCAATGGACAAGATAGCTGGTGGGCTGGCGCATTTTTCGGCTTTCTTTCAGTTTGATACTACTATGTTCAAAAACCCTCATGATGCTATGAGATGGTCACTGTGCCAGGTTGCTAGCAGGGCTATCGCAGGGAATGCAGAGCATGGCAGACTGAGACTTGTTCCAATGATGGATTTGATTAATCACGACGAAGCTGCCGATATGTTTATTGAACTCAAGGGGAATGAATCAGCAATTGAAGGTCATTTTGTTGGTGCAGTGGAAGAAGATGCAGGTGCATTTGTTGTCCGATCAATGAGGCACGATAGACGAAAAGTCTTGAAGAAGGGGCAGGAATTGATGGCAAATTACAATGTACCACATTACAGTCCTTTGGATTGGTTTATCAACATGGGTTATGTGCCACCAGAGCGGGAAGGTAGGTATACTATGCTGGATCCGGGGCTGCCTAGAAACAGGGGATCAAAATACAAAACTCCAGTATCAGGTGAGAACTTAAACGTGTGTCTTTCATTTACACCTTCTGCGTTCTTACTAACGAAAGCTTTCATTGTAAACTACTTCCAAGGTGTCAAACAACAACCTCAACCCAATGTTGTTATCAATGGATAACTGAAATTGCTCAGGTGGCATTGTCGTTTTGAGATAAGACATCTAATCATACAATTATCAATGGAGAGAAAAAACTTATTTTTATACTTCCATACCATTTAAATGTCGCACTTCATTTGTTCTGATGAGAAAGGCTTCTGGCATGACAATGTCAACATCGCCAATCTTGCCTCTAGGCAGTAGACCAAGGCCCCTGCCACCCCCAAACAACCCCGAGCCTAGGTTCACACCTCGTGTCTTACCATTAATATTTACATCCACGACACTTACTGATCCATTGTTGATCTTCATAAAAGCAGATTGTGCAAGTGGACTATCATTTACCAATGAAATTAAGACTCTCAAGTAGGTGGAATGCGAAACTGCCAGAATGGATGGTGGACCTGTGGCCGACGAAGACACCGCTAGCTTACTTAGTTCTTCGAGAGCTTGAACTGCTCTTATCACCACATCTCTTCCAGATTCTCCATCAGCCAGTCTCTTATCTACATCTCCAATTGACCACGATGCAAAGGTACTCATCATTTGCCGCTTGGCCTTTTGGGAATCTGTTCCTTCCAGACTTCCAAAATCAACTTCACCTAGTGATGGAACTTCTCCTATTAGTTTGAGTTGCTGATGTGTTCCTGACCATGACTTGGATGCTTCATTATTGAGTGTTTCAGCTGTCATTCTTGCCCTTTGCATCTTTGAATGAGCCACGATACTGGGTATAGCCGCTCCATCGTTAGTTGCATATGATAACCTAGATAGCGCCATACCAAGACGTTTTGCTTGCTCGAATCCATTAGCATTGATTGGAGGGTCCACCCTTGCCCCCTGTACTATTTTAAGCCTATTGTTTTCAGTTTGCCCATGCCGACAGAGATATAATCTTGCACAACCAGATGTTACTGGTGGTAAGTCCATCAAACAATCATAATCGCCAGATAGTTGTTGAATTTCATCTGCATATGCATCTCCAGTGAAGACGGGAGCACCCAACCCAGCAAGGTATGCTCCAGAGCGTTTCAAGAATTGCCTCCTTTCATAAGTAGCGCTTTCGTATTCATCATAGCCGTCTGATGAAGCTTGCGCATGCAGCACACACGGCTTGGTACATTTTGTGTTGTACCTCGATTTGACACATCGGAGCTGGGGTTGATGTATGTTTAGTGAATTGACCAGACAGCAACTACTCAGTAAGCACACGCTTATTAGCACTGAAAGGATCATGATCGTGTTCAGATGTATTAGATGACGCTCCTGACACTTTTCGTTTAGACCAGTCACCAACAAATAGTACAAGATCCGTATACGGTAAAATCTCGTAGAGCTACTAAGGAATTAATACATCAAAATGAACCAAAAACCATCGATTTCAACTTCAGCGGCCTCGACCTCGATAACCACCGCGGCGATTGCCCTGAAACCTTCACACTTTACTATTATCATCCTAATGTGTCTGGCGGTGTGCGGCGATAATACGGGCAAATTCGATTGACTCACAATGACACCTGTAAGGGCAAAAAGTATTACGTGCCGTATGAATGTAATTTCGATGAAATTTAAAGGTAAAAGGATTTGCCATATCCCTCTCTCTCTTCTCCTTCTTCCCCTCTCTCCTCCTCCTCTCACCATGGGCTATCCAAGCGAGATCTTTCGATCACCACCTCTCGACAGCTGCATATGCCCTATCTGTCATGATGTTATTCAAGCAGCCGTCGCTTTTACAGAATGCGGACACACGTTCTGTGACGAATGTGCTCAGGAATGTCTACAGAGCAATTCTTGTCCAACTTGCCGCAAGCAAGTGAGTAGCACAGTTCCCAGCTATTTTGCACGCGAAACCATTGGGTTGATGGAAGTAGCATGTCCCAATCAACATGACGTCAATGAGCCAAACAAGAGGGCCAAGGCGAATGACGGAGAAGCACTGGCAGCATCAGACGGGTGCGGCTGGATAGGAAAGTGTGAAGCTCTACACGATCATGACAAGATTTGCAACTTCAAGATGGTAGCATGTGATATCGATGGATGTGATCACCAATGCCGCAGGAAAGATATTGCAAGTCATTTTTCTGGCGAGGGATTAATCCATCATATGAACTTAATGATGGACAAGAAAATAGAGGGTATTAAGCAAACAATCACAGCTGATTACAACAAGAAAATTGACACCATGGACAAGAAGATAAAATATTTGAAGAAACAGGTTTCTGATCTGGAGGCAAAGCAACCTGGGGCCAGTAAGCCCTCTGATGATAACGAAGACGAAAATGAAGAAGTCAAGGTTAAGGTCGAGGGATGCGGCATTGTAGAAATCAATGGAACATACAAACAATGTGGCATGTATCACGGCGCACCAAAGTTTTGCAAAAGTGGTCAGTGGAGGGGAAGAGATGTTGATTTTGCAATCTTTCGGAGCCCGTTCACCCTTTATAATTGGTTTGTTGGCATCCTCGCCGGCAGTATACGTGAGTTTGGATCTTGACTGTATTTTGCAAGCATATCATAATATGTATTCTTACCAATGAAGTGATTATTTCTACCAGCGGATAATACTTATTTTTACGTAGCATTCACAAGAACAGCAACTGTGTCGCCTCCTAAAAACAGGTGGAAGGTCTTAACTAGCGAAGGAGGTCATCCTCCACCACGCATTACTGTGCTTAAGAATAATAATGAGTGAACAAAAAGAGATTGGCCCGTTACTTAGTCTCTAAGTAAAGCCATATTCTTGATCGGCTATCAACCACGAAGGAGGTATCAGTTTCGTGTTAGAGGTTACCAGTCTGCATAAAGTATTGTGTGAACACGAATGTAACTATATAGATTACTTTGTTTTGTCAAGATCGAACACCACTGTATTAAATAGAACTTGTCACTTATCAGTATCAGATAAAAGGGTACCATTTCACCACATAGATATAATACAGTAGTATGAGACGATGCAACATTATGTTATGTATCTGATGTATCCAACCCAGCTATTTAAAGCTTGACCAAGCCATTCCTGATTTTAGCATGCAAAACAACGCAGCTGCTTTCAATTCTCAGCTCTCACACCACACTCTCAAGGAGTGGTAATCAAATCAAGATTTCGGCTATCCAACCATAAACTGTCATGACAACATCAACCTGGCAGCCTTCAAAACCTTCTCCGCCTCTTTATCAGCCTTACTACAGTTCAACTTATTAGCCCACTTCTCCAACTCCCTCAAATTCTTTTCCGTCCCAGTCCCCTCTCCCTCAATCTTATTCAGCGCCTTTCTCTGATTGTCAATAGCCTTCAACAGCAAGTCCTTCAACTCAGTAGCACTCTTTCTCGCAAAGTTCTTAAAGGTAGGAGCAGTGCTATGATCTCGAAAGTCTTTGATGATGCCAACGTCACTACCGGATGTGCAGACGAATACTCCAGGAAATCCATCTAGGGCTGTGTAATTCTTTGGAGTTTGGGCCTGGCACTCCGCAGATGGCCAACTATAGGCATACCACCATCTCACCAATACAGATTGGATAAGTTTGCCCTTATCACAGTTGGTGTATAGTTCAATGGAGGGAGCATTGTAGCCCGATCCTGGCTTGGAACTTGATGAGGATACACTAGACTTTGTTTTGGCGACAGGTTTCTTCTTTGCAGATGTCTCCTTCTTCTTTGGCACAGCCTTTTTTGTCGGTGATTTCTTGGCCGAAGTCTTGGCCTTGGATGATTTTAGCTTGACAAGGGGTTGGTCTTCATCACTGCTTGCGGCGATGAAATCATCAATGTCGTCTTCTTCCTCTTCGGGCTCGGGCTCTTCAATGTCTTGAAATTCCTCCTCGGAATCGTCATCGCCTTCGTTGTAGTTGACCGAACCTCGTGATTGGCGTTTCTCGCCGGCAAGGGATGAAAGGAGAACGTCGTCTTCTGATGAATTGTCGTCACTCATTGCAATGTGGTTGCCGTCGCTTTGGTAGGGTTTTCGTTTGTGGAGGAGTGTGGAGGTTTGTGGTAGGCGGAGGTGGAGTGGAGGACGAAATAAAAAGTAGGCAAGTGTTGTTAATAACTCCTTGATATTTCGTTAGTTAATTGATGTTAGAGGGCATAATACGCAATTGCCCACTTATCTTTCGCAAAGTGAACGCAGAGAGGCTAGGTGAAAGAGTGAAAGTGAGCCCACGCAATAGGAGCCGTTCTTCATTCTGTGGCTGTAGTCGGTTGTCGGCGAGTGGCCGTGTCGGCGGCTATTGAGGCAAAGTGAAAGGAGCCGCTTGCATCTCTCTGCATCTCCTGAGGCACCATGATATCCATTTCGCGTGGACAAAAAAGCTACTTATCTCTCAACGTTGTGCTGGCGGTAATCCTTCTCATAACCCAAAATGCTATCGCCACCAAACACACATTTACAACCAAACACGACAGCAGGCACCTCATCGGTCCCATCGGGGCACCATTCGGCTTTCTAGCTGGTGGTGTGTACAGCCTCAAAGTCTATGATTTCGTAATTGGAACACCTGCGAAAGGTGCCCCTGATGAAAGCACACACGAAGCGCTGAAAGATGTAGAGGCAGGATTCATTCTAAAGAGATTTGATTCCGAAAGTGATTTCTCAAAATTCTACGAAATTGTGCTCGAGAATCCAAACGCTTGTTCGTTTGAATCACATCGAACTAAAGGAGCAGTGAATCCTAATGCTGATGATGATTTGTTGGCAGCGGATGATGCATTCCAAGTGCATTTCAATGATGAAGAGAATATATCAAAGAATGTAGGAGAGTTAGGAGTCTATCTGTCTATGAATGAGCCCAAGCAGAGTTGGAAACCGATGACTCCTTCCATAACACACAAATTTGCCACTGATGAAGAAGGGTTGTACTTTCTAATCTTCCAACTGTGCCCTCGAGAAGGCAAGAAGGTCGATCATCACATTGAATCAACATTTGAGCTAGATCTTCACTTACTGAATTATGACACGTTCGGTTATGAATCTTATCTGACTGCGGGAGAAATGCCTTTGCCGGGAATGTTCTTGTACTTCTCCGTATCCTATGCAATATTGTTTGTATTGTGGGCAAACAACATTCGCAAGTCACGTGCTGCTGGAACTGTACATGCCATTCATCATCTCATGACAATGCTGTTGGGATTGAAAGTACTCACTACTTTCTTTGAAGCTGCTAGGTATCATTACATTAGAATGAACGGGCATGCAGAATTTTGGTCAGCAGTGTACTTTGTCATGTCGTTCATCAAGGGCACTTTTATGTTTACTGTCATTTTGCGTATTGGCAGCGGCTGGTCATTGGTGAAACCCTTTCTGAATGATAGAGAAAAGAAAATAATTTGGGCGGTACTGGTGCTTCAAGTGATTGATAATATTGCAGTTGTAATCCTATCACAAGAAACCGAAGGAGAGAAACTGTACGAAGATTGGAGTGCATTGCTTCATCTTGTGGATATTTTATGCTGCTGCGCAGTGTTAGTGCCCATTGTGTGGCAAGTGAACTCCTTAGAAAAGAGTGTTCAGGCTGAACGTACAACTCAAAATGAAGATGATAATGAAAGTACAAAACCAATCACAAATGTAGAGTCGGAAGTGCCCGCCACGGCCGAGGCAGCAAAAACACTTGAGAAGCTCAAGCAATTCCGCTCCTTCTACCTTCTCGTTGTGGTTTACATTTACTTCACTAGAATTGCAGTGTATCTCATTGCAACTGAGTTGGGATTTCGACAAACTTGGCTGAGATATTGCATTACCGAACTAGGAACACTTGCATTTTATGCAATTGTGGGGTTCTTGTTTCGACCTGTGGAGGACAATCCGTACCTGGAGGTTGGTAGGCAAGCTGATGTGGAAATCGAATTTGGAGGCCAATAAACCAATAAGTTAGAAAGATGAAATGAGTGACATTTTCAAGTATCTAAAATTGGCTGCAGTACCAGACTTCTATCTCTCTTCTTGCTTTGAGCTCTTGCGGAAGCACATCATGTTATCGGAGGTCATTTTCGGTCATTATCCAGGTCATTCATAGTAGTAGGGAAGAGAGAACACAAACATAACCCAGCCGGGACGATGGAGAGGAGGCAAGCCGTTATCGATCTGGCAGCTTTGATTGCTACAGATTAGATTGCATAATGCGGCGCATATATTTGCGATTGTATCGAGAGCAGTTGTTGGAGCTGCACATTGGAAGAAGTGAAAGACGAAGATTCAGTTTGTCCGTAACTGGACGATTTGCAAGTTGCAAGTGAGAAAGCATTTGGAAACATTGCAATCCTTGATCAGCCTTCCACAGCTCTATTTCATATTGATCATCAATCATGGGAGATGATAGACGTGCAGTCCTCCGCAAAATGCAGCAGCAGCGGAAGGATTCACTTTCGGTGACTACGACTACCGAAGAATACGAACAGCAGCAACAACAGGCTGGCTTCGATGCCAAGGCTTCTCTTGTTAGTTTACGCCAATTTAATGCATCTGATTTTGAAGAAGAAGAGGGTTACAATGATGATCCTCGTTATCAGGATGATCGTAATAGAACGGATACATTGAAGCTGGTGTTATATGATTTAAACTCTGCAATTGCTCCGAGAGAGATCCGCTTATTGGCCATTCGATCTGCGATGGATGAATTTGATCATGATGAGGAATTACTGCATGATGAAGAACTGGATTTGCGTGCAGATCACATCCTTCTACAAAAACTATGTTATGCAATGTCAATTGATCCACGTGACGACGAAGTGGGATACATTTGTGCCGCTTTGGAAATGGTGTACCGAGCTGGCAAAAAGAGACTGGCAAAGAGCTTTCATGAGATCTGCGATGCCATCTTGCCCATGTTTGTAGAGATGATTAGGAGGCCTCCATGTGTAGAGAGAATTGAAGAGGCGGTAGAAGAAGAGAAGGAGGAGATACTTGTGTCTGAAGTAGAAGAGTTTGAGGAGGAGGTCTATGGAATTGAGCCGAATGATCAGTATGACCCTTATGCTCCTACTGTTCATATTGGAGATGATGATGACGAGTCAGCAGAATCAGTCAGTATTCCTGCAGGTACGGGGGAATACTTTGATCATATGCAGATGATGACTAGTATGGGGGTCACTGGAGATGTTGTAGACCCGGAAGCTTCGATCCAAATTGTTCCTCAGCCAGTGAACCTGGGAAACGGGGGAGAATTGGAGCCTTATGATCCTGCAAATGTTCCTCAACCTCACCAGTATTTGCCTGCTAGTACTACACAGCCACAGCAGCAAACTCAGCAGCAACAAGGGCAGCAGTACACACCTGAACAGCTCTATGTATTGGCAGAACAGATATCCAAGATGCAAGCTCAACAAGCATCTCAGCAGCAAATGGTGCAAGGACAAGCTCAAGGGATCATCCCCCAAACACATCCTTACCATCATACTCCAAATAACAACGCTCCTCCCGCTGCAGATGCTGCGTCAGGGCAGTTGGTTCCAGCTCAACCAAACAGAGAAGCGAGCCAGTATGCTATCCAGTTGAATCAATATCCTACCAACCAAGTACCATATGCTGAGCAGCAAATGACACCTATGCATCAGGGGCAGGCCATGGGAAGCCAACCAATCAATAACAACATGGCATATGCTACCCAGCCTTACTCTACTGGTACACGTATGTCGCAAGCACCACCTCCAACTCAAAATTCCATGGCTCATTATCAGCCTATGCCACAAGCGACTCATTCTTTTCCAGGTACCATGACATCGATGCAGCCAGGACAAGGGATGCCAAATCAACCTTACTCTGTAGGTCAGGCAATGCCACCCGGACCGGTATATCATCCTACCCAATTGCCTCCAAGCCAAGTTGACTCGACAGCTATGGTGCCGAATCTATCATCTCAAGAAGTTGTTGCTGCTGCCAATCAACTGACTAATCTTTCGGTTGGAGATGCCACTCTAACAGATGATGAGGCGTTACGCCTCCGGGGTGGTGGAGATGGCGATAGTCAAGATGAATACAGTATCCAAGATGTCACCGGTCATTTTGATCAGCTCTACGAAGGAGCTAACAGAAACTTCCCATCCGCTGCTTCATATAATGAGTACGTAATGGAAACCGAAGAGATCAGTCTTGATGCCAGTGGCGTGAATCATAGTGTGAACATTGACCCACTTCTTGACAGCAGCGAAATTACTTCTGATTCTGAACAAATGCGGAATCTAGAAGCCAGGTTGAGGGCAAGCTCGAAGTCTGGTATATCAAACCCGATCTTTGAAGAGTTTGAAGATGGACAGCAAGGATGTGATGGTTATAATCATGCCCAAGGTGGTCAGCAGGGATATGAAGGTGACCAGCAGCAGCATGCTCAACCGCTTTATGACGAAGATGGCAACTTTGCTGATAACTACTCAGCATACCTGAACGCACAGTCCAATGATGAGGTCCACGAACAATCTGCATATGATCAGGATCAGACCAACTTTAACTACGATTACTCGGAATACCTCAACAACGAGGCAGGGGATTTTGAGCATCCGTTGGCTGAAAATGAGTACGGGGGCAATGGAAACATGGACGACGGGAGCAACCCATTCGCTAGTCAAAACCAGTTTGGAGCTGACGATGAGAGCAATCCGTTTGTTTACACATCTGGAAGAGCTGGTGAACTGAGGAGCGAGGGATCGAAGCCGTATCCTACGGAAACCTTTGTTGATTCGAGAATTCCGACTCATGTTGAAGACACTGATATTCCCTCTCATATTGGAGATGATCAAGGTAGCCTCTCAGCTTCTCTGAGATCTGGTCTCACAAATGACTTTACTTATGATGCGGGCTCGAGGAAAATCGATAAAAAGCTCGGTACGCAAGACTATAGCGGAACCGATAGCAATCCATTCGAACAAGGTGATATCCCCTATCAAGTAGATAACTTGAATGCAGTGGAGGAGCATCCGCATGAAGATCATGATTTTGTAGAAGGTATGCATGGACAGTCACCCTACGATGGCGATTACGAAAGCAACCAATATGCCAACGGTGGGCAATCGCAACCTGGGCAGCCGCACTACGATGAGGGATACGGATACAATGATATAAACGGTGGGCAGCCGCAATATGATGAGGGATATGAAAACGATGATATGAACGGTGGCGAGCCCCACTATGATAATAGATACGGAATCTTTGACGAGGATGGAGGACAGCAGCACTACGATGAGGGACATGTAAGTGATGATAAGAATGGTGCACCAGCGCACTATGATGAAGTGTATGGAAACGATGATATGGCTGAGACAAGTGAAAGCAGCCAATCCAATGGAGTTTATACTGTGCCAACGTTCAACCCAGAAGATCGGATGTACCCAAGGAGAGACTCTGAACTTACTAGTGACAGTCAATTCGACGAGAGTAGATTTGACGAGAGCCGGACAGGACCCACACTGCATGTTGTGGAAGAGGAAAATGATGAACAACACGACGAAATGGAACATGACGACCAGCAGCACAACGAGTATGATGACGATATCTTTCAATTTCAAGAGCCAGGCGCAAGGCCCATGCCATCAAAAAGTTACACTACACGTTACATTGAGAAGGAGATATTCTGCCCTCTTGCCGTTAGAAAGGTACTGAAGATTCTTCGGTACTTCTCAAGAGTTTTGTCGGCGATGGAGCATTTGGCTCAGCAGCCTGGCCTTGTTGATGCCCTGCTGTATCAGATGACACGAAACCCTTACACATCTGATGACGAAGACGAGATAGCCGCAAGAGTTGATGCTATCGCTTGTGTGGTGAATTTGGCATGTGCCGAAGAAAACAAGATTATGCTGGTTTACCATCCCGGGCTATTGGATGCTGTGGTTAACATTGCGAATCATGATCCCATTGAAGAAGCACGAGAACATGCCGCGATTGTTATGATGAACCTTGTAAGTATGCCCTCTTTTGGATTGGACGTTAATTAGTAACTGTTTCTCACGAGAGTCTGCTGCATAAAAAACAGGCCTACGCTGAAGAAAACAAGGTCCACATGGTAAATCAGGACAACCTCCTTGACACACTGGTCTATCTCTTGTCTGATGAGTCGCCGTTCACTAGACGCTATGCATCTGCTGCTCTATTCACCCTGGCTTGCACATATGCCAATACTGCAGTAATGGCACGTCACTGTGACGGTGGAATCCTTGAGGCACTGCGCAAAGTCTTGCTGAACGATCCTGTCGATGAAGCTCGTATCAATGCTGCAGAAGCCTTATTCAATATGGCCAGGAACAACTCCGATGAAACCGTTGAAAGCATGGGAAACCACCCGAAGTTGCTTGCCTCGCTTGCACACTCAGTCTTGACAGATTATAGCGCCGATGTTCGCGCTTATGCTGCCAGAGCCCTCGAGTGGCTATCTGCGGATATTCATTTCCCCATGCCATGTCACCCTCGACTCCTCCAGGCCTTGACCACGGCATCTCAATGGACGAAAACCACATGCATTGCAGAAGCGCTTAAAATGCAGGCCTCTTTGGTTGAAAATAGACGTAGCATGGTTGAGCATCCCGGATTACTTGACGCTCTAGCACAGATGTCTCTCTTGGATGGTATTAATGACGATGAAGTGAAGACGTGTGCAATTTCAGCATTGGAAAGGTTGTCCAAAGAACCAAGCACGCGTCACTTGATGGCTGGAAATGAAGGTGTTATGACCGCACTCACTAGGGCGACGTTTGAGGACGATGCTTATAATGATGAGGAAGATGTACAAAACTCGACTCTCATGAAGACAGCTCTTAAAAATCTGGCAGGTCACCTTTAAGTTGGTGTCGCGTTGTTGTTTTGGATTAGTAATAAAAGTATGGTTAAATTGCATTGTGTTAGCTGTTAGCTCCACCGTTGTCAATAGCGGCACTCTCTCCATTTTGTTGACCTGTTTGCTGCGCTTCAGCTTGAGCAACCTGTCTATCATGCAGAGGTGTCTGGCGGGAGTTTAGCGGAAGGAAGATGGTCCACTCAGGTGGTAACTGAGAATTCCATTCCGGCCACGAAAGTTTGTTGTATACCTCTCTAGGACAGTCTACACTTACTGCGCCTCTAGCTGCATTTGGAGCTTCTAAAAACACCGTGAATAGCATTGCGTGCGTCATGAGTAGGCTCAATGGTATCAGTGCGAGGTCAAAGTACCCGTATGATACTGAATAGAAGTAAACATGATACGCGACGAAATATACCAGTGTGATCCTGGGGAAGAAGTGAACACTGATGGCGGATCTGACGAATACCATACTGAAATATTCGGTGATCATTGCCAATCCATAGATCCAAACAGGCAGAGCCTCAGGGATGCTCTTTGAATATAGCACAACGCTCCATGCAGCTTGACATGCTTCGTACATCACATAGTACAACACAATTTTTGTCATGTGAGCCCAAACAAGATGGCTTTGTGGATGTGTATTACTTGTTCTGATGGCCCTTCTTGCTGCACCTATCCACGGGTACGACAACGCCAGAATCCGTTCATCTGCACCAGGCACACCTGCATTTCTAAAGATCTCAAATAGTGGAAACATTAGAACGACTCCACTACTAGTCAACACCCGAACTATCAGTGCTGTCACTGAAGTGATCAGGAAGAATGATAGCAGAGACATGAACAGGATGCCTGAGGGAAAAAATGTCAGAAACGAGTAGCACACAAAAATGCACAACTGAAGCGAATTGACATACCAAGCTTATTAGGTAGCCATTGAATCACAGAAGTGCCGCCATCATAAGACTCTATTTGCTCTTTTCTCCAGCCCCATCTCTCTTTTGTTTCCATGTTTTGTACATGTCCACTCAATGGAGCACCTTCCGCATTTCTTATGCCAAACATGAGCTGATTGATGATAATACTATCCATGCCGTATATTTGGGATAAAAACTCTCCTATTGCCGTCATGAAAGTCAACCTGCAGTAGATGCAAGAATGTTAGCAAGAGTCTTTTGTAGCAAAAACGTATGTTAAAACGCAAGACACGAAACTTACGTTCCATCATCTGACCCAGTACTCAAACACCTTTCAGTCACTGTCAGATTGACAATAGAAATGTTGTGGAGGTAAATAGACTTTTCATCCAAGTACAATAATGCATCATCGATAGCGAATCGGTAAGATGGATCTTCCCAATATTCTGGTGATGAATATTCATCATCATTGTGATCTTGTGCATGTGTTGTATTCATGTTCTCCGCGTGACCACTCGAGTTTGTTGCATTTTGTTGTCTTGTCTTTACAGTATCATTTGTAAGTATTCGCTCTCTTGCTTGTCCCTTCTTTCCTCGCAGACTATTTCTATCGGTGGAGTTGTTTGGTACTGTTGAATTTGCCGTCTTTGCACGAGGTTGATGAAACAATCGAGCTTTTGTCGTCGCCTTTCCACCCTGGGGGTATTGCACCTGCCTTACTCTCGAACATTGTCCTGTGCACCTGCCTCCATACAAGATCTTTATTTGCAATATCTCATCCTTGCCCAACAAAGGAAGCAGCGCTGCTGGTTCTTTGAATTCGACTTGTTTATCTTGTAGCAATCGACTTTGCCACGGGTCATCGTCGTAGTAATAATACAATTCTGTGTCAAGTGATTCAGCTGTTGCATTCAGCAATGTAAATCCATCATCAATTGCAAAGTCCAGAACGTCAACTTCGCCAAGTCTTCTGCGTTTCTCATCATCTTCTCCAAATAAGACGTGATACCGACTTCTCTCCTCAGGAGGACGTGTTGCCAACGCCTTGGCAACACAGGTAACCAACACATCACTCCCATTGGTTGGAAACAACCTCCTCCAAGGCCTCACTTCTTTCTGTCTATAGAATGCACCCGGACCCACATAAGTCACATGTAATGCCGCCAGCACAAACAAATGAAAAACACCCAATCCGAATGTTAATCGCATAACTCTATATAAATTCACTTGACTGCAGCCTTCGTGCTGTCTGCCCCCCTCTTCTGTGGATTGTGATTCGTCATTGTCAGAACTTTCGTTATCGGAGCTATCACCTCCACTTGTATTGTTGGTATTACGTCTAAACCTTTGACGTTGGGACATTTGCATCTGAATGGCCCTTTGAGTTAATGACGTAGCTGGTGGGGGTGGTGCACTGGGCCGTTCACTTTCAGAAGAGGAGGAGGAAGTGTAAGTGTAATCTTCGGATGAGGGAGATGTCGTTCGCGGTTGTAACATGACACGTGGTGAATCGGGAGATAATGGGGGAGACACTAGTCCATTATTGGAGGCGGAAGAAGATGTAGATGATGCCGATAGAGAGCCAGATGGAGAAGCACGGGGTGATGAGCCGGTTCTTCTCCGTAATCCATTGCGGGGGCTGTCTTCTACTGAGAGTTGTGGCATGTTTAATGCACTCGAGTCGGTAACGGGTTGTTCTTCTATATCATCGTCTGAATCGGCATGACTTGTGGGTGATGGAGAGCTGATAAGGAGAGAGCGATATCTCGTTGGCGTAGATGGTACACTTAGAGATCCCAATCTCATACCGTTTCTACTGGAGATTGATCGCATGAATTCGTTTACCTTGATTGACAACCCAATAGGAAGAAAGAATGGTATCTCAGTAGCTTGTCGAGTAGTCAGGATATTGTTCAATGGACGAGGTTGTCGAGTGCGTTGCTGCCGTCTGCGTCTTCGCCTCTCGTTATTTGCAGATGTGTCTCCCTCTTCCTGTTCGCTTACAT
This sequence comes from Cyclotella atomus, assembly GCA_036939935.1. Classification (NCBI taxonomy): domain Eukaryota; phylum Bacillariophyta; class Thalassiosirophyceae; order Thalassiosirales; family Thalassiosiraceae; genus Cyclotella; species Cyclotella atomus. The sequence continues at coordinate 7,095 of JALLPI010000017.1, read as the reverse complement.
TGGAATCTGATGGGGCCAGCCCATCAGTGGCTGAGCTCTCCGCATCCAGATTGTCACCGCTTCGCTCATTCTGTTCACTGTCTGCACTTTCACTGCGTCGACTGCTCCTGCGAGACCTAGAAATGGATTGATTGTATGCGACCAACGGAGAAGGCGATGCGTTCAAATCTTCGATGATGCGTTCGTACACGCGAAAGAGAGCTCGATCGTACTCCATCGTTTTGTTGCTTGTTTAAAGTTCGAGAATCAAACTCAGTGTAGAGGATTGGCAATGCTGCTGCTGCTGCTGTGCTGCTTAATCTCTTCGCAGCGGCTATCACTGGGCTGTGGGCTGTTGTCAATTGTCAAGTGGTTGAGAGGTTGTTATGGTAGTTGTTGGTGGTGGGTTCTCTACGTACGACTCCTTGTTCCCGCAATTTTTGTTGACTGAACGGAAATCAAATAGGCCCTGAATTTCCGTTCAGATTTAAAAACACAATTTCCCGCTTATCCCAGCCCTCCTTCGACCATCATCGATCCATCATTCTCTCTTCGCTAGCTTCCTTCAATAATTGAATACAGCGTTTAGCCCGGTAGTAGTTGGGCTGAAGCAACATACAACGAGTAACAGAGCGTAATCTACAGAAGTACACGATGATCTCGCTTCAAAGAATTGTATCGTCAGCCCTTCTTCTCGCCGTCTTGCCCACATCACATGCACTAGACGAAATCCTAGCAACACATCCATACCATCCATCCTACAAGACAAAATTCCACAATGCCATCAGTAAAGAAATCGATATTCTCTCCATCACAACCAAAAATGGTCACCGACGTTACGAGGGAGTATCCTATCATGTTATGCCGAAAACAACCGTGGAGGCGGAGGTTTATGAAGGTGAGATTATATGGGCTGTGCTTACTGATACTGATGAAGTTGTGAGCAAGTTTGTGATTGGGGCCGAGAAGTTGGAGAAGTATGTGGTGATGTGGGGCACTGGTGATGAGTTATGATGGTTACTATGGACTGCAAACTACAAGCTGAGACCAAACACAACCATTAATGATTCTGAGTGCCCAGGAGACAAAGAATTTTTCATAACGATATGGTAACAAAAATCAAATTAGACAAGCTTGAAACATAGTAACATAACTTATGTTCACCTACTTATCTTTTAATATCTTGGATTGCTTTTGCTAGTTCTTCATTTGACATTGCCTTAATATGAGCCGGTATTGTCTCAGTATTGCTACTCGCAGCTTCGATATTGTTACTCTCTTGCGGCAATTCGTCAAGTTGTTCATCTTCCTCACCAAACTGTTCTTCCAATAGCTCTCGAACATAATCTACAGCGACGATAGTGACACCGGCCAATAAACCAAGTCCAGCTCCGGGAAGTAATCCTGCTAATGGCCCACCAGTGCGAGTTGCCGTGCCCAATATAGCAGCATCAATCTTTCTTCCTGCACTAGTTCGGACTGCTGAGCCTGCAAAGAGTGCTCCTCCCAATGCCCCACCGATGGTATAGTCTGCAATTGTTTTGATTGTTGTTTGCGTAGCTGGCTCTGAAAGCCAAGATAAATCAATCGGTACAGAGAATTTTGCAGATTGTTCAGTTGCACCATTCAAATTCACGTCCTCGCCGCCGTCGATATCAGTTGTATCATTGGTTTGCATCTCTTCATCGGCACTTAGCTTAGCTGCCAAATCTATGGCAAATCCCGATGGAGACGCAAACCTAGTAAACTCAATAACTCCTGTAAAAGCCATACAAGCCATTGCCCACGCAGCAGGCAATTCTCTATCCACGGCATATGATGTACCGTCACCCGTCCTAGTGGCCAAAGGGTGATGGCGATTGATCACGTGCTTCTTTATCGTAGCAGTCTTATTGATGTTTTTTGTTAGTACTGAATTAGCAGTTCGAGCCAGAGCAGCACGTCTTGAAAGGGAGAGACCGGCCATGGCACCACCAAAACCTGCGAGGGAAATTCGCATAATGGACTCGAGGATGGGAATGTATTCTTTGACGCCGCTTTGATCCATCGTAATTTGCTGAGAGAGAGGAGAGGTGGTGAGGCGAAAATATCTTAACCCATTATTTTAGTACAATATCTTGTGATCTTTATAAATCATCAGCAACGTCAAAAGGTAGTTTGTTAGATAATCCGAACCACCTCCCGCGGTTGGTCCTTCCTTAGAAACAAACACTAAGCATACCATGTTGTGGTCTAGAATTCTTGTCATCTCCAGCTGCTGTTTGCTGCGTGTAGGATATGCGTTCCTTGCACGACGACAACATGGAATAAAAGGGCCTGGTGCACCAACATTGCAAATAGATACGCGCTTTTGGTCTTCACAAGATCGTGCAGATGAAGAAGCTCCTAGTGAACCAATAGCAGTAACAATTGATACAACGCTATCAGATGACAAAATGAGATCACTCTTTGCATGGATTAGGTGTGCGTTTGATCGAAATCCATATGATCCAAATGATGTTTACGCATACTATTATTCAAACATTGAATTGGCTATTGCGTCTGCATTTGGTAATAACTTGCCAAAAGATTCTATGCCTGCAAAATTGATGGAGATGGCTATCAAGAGTGCAGGTGATGTTAACTCAAAGGAATGGGAAGAAGCATTGATTGGTGACGCCATCAGTAGAAGAGAAAGGGAGTCCGCATCTTTAGGGGCAATGGGTGCTGCTCAGTGGTCGGGTAGGTTTATGACCAGGCCACATTGTAAGTCGTTGTGTTTTGGTATGAAATATGTTTATGATGTGGCACCTTACTCAGTAATTTTTCCAGCCTTGTTGGATGTGAGAAACTTTACATCCGTAGATGATTGGGTAAAGACACTTCCAAGGGGTTGCAAACGAACGATAAAGAAAGCCCTACCTGAATTACAAAACTTCACTGTTACAAACAAACTCATCAGAGGGGGTAAAGCGTCACCGCATTCTAGCTACGCCCATTTTCGTTGTGTCGTTGAACATGAAGGTAAGTTTAGATTTAACTTTGTACAATATCAGCTCCATCTTTGCTAGGACATCATGTTAGCTTGGTTTCTGACTTGACTTGGTCTAGTACGTCTGCTTTCAAATATATACGGCCAATCTACAGGAGCCTTTGTGAATGCATTGGCAGAAGCAATCAGTAGATATATGGGCACAACTCGTATGGCAGGAAACATCAAAGAGTACAGAGATTCTGAATCAAACAAAGTAATTGGATTTGCGCATGAGGTATCGAAAGGACGTACTGTACGAGGTCAATGGTTTTACTGCGATGATGATGCCGCAACAAGATATGTTTGGTTTCACTCTGTCTATGATTTGGTAAAGCAGGCGATTGATGATGATAGAATAGATGTGGTCGATCTAGGACCAAGTGGAACGGATGCATTTGAGTATCTCAAATCCAAGTATGGCTTTGAGGCTGTTGTTGACTGGCCTGCGATTGCTGACTACAGGGGAGAGTTCAACTATGAAGAAGATCAGAATGAAGAGGAAATAATGGATGACATGATGAGAATGATGCAAGAGGTATTTAGAAGGAAAGATGCATGATGAAGTAATAGCTCCATTTAAGACGTGGATCCCTTCCTTCCCTCTCCTTTTCCCTTTTCTTTCCTTTCTCTCCCTCATTTCCCGCCATTTTCTGGCCTCCTTGCTCCTTGCTCATTGAATCTCAAATCCTATCGATCCATCACGCTCCACCACGCCACTTATCCATGATATCCTCCACTGCCTTTCGTAGTCTACAATCAACGGCCGTACGTTCGTTACGGTCTTCATCACGCTTTGGGTCAGCTGTTGCGACATCGGCCGCATCGAATCTCTCTAGTACCTACTTCATCTCCAAGAAAAATGTGCCTCCCTATACATGCACCTCGTCACCACATCAACGCACCTTTTCAAGTATGGGAATGCTCCCGCGACGTGGCTACCCTCAATACACAGTCTTTGATCAAAACTGTGCACTCTCCATTCGAGCACAAATGCCTGTATTCAAAAAAGCTGGAGCTGATGGCATTAGCGTCGACAGACGTGGAAAACTAATCCTGGAATTCATACCTCGGAACACTGCAGGTGCTGGGTTTGCTTGGAATACTAAAACAGCGTTTAGTTTGAGTGCTGAGGAGATGGGGTTGTGCCTTTCTCAGTTGCCTGGAGCGGGGGTTGAGTTGTCTCACAAATTGCATTATGCTGATAGTGAGGATGGAGATGGAATGAGGCAATTGTCGGGTGATTTGATTGATAAAGTTTTGACAATTGAGCCTAAGGATGGCGCGGCTGTTCTTTTCAATATTGATTATTTCAAGGATGGTGTTGGAGGGCAATCTCCTGATGGTACCACTTCTGTGAGTAGCGTGATCAGCTCATGGATGATCTTTTCTCCAAGATTTCTAACTTTGGTTCTTTTGTCCGAAGAGCACACCATTGAATGTCACATTGCAGGCTGGTGAATTTGAAGTAGTCAAATCCATTTTTCAATCATCTATTCCTTATCTTCTTGGTTGGAATGCTACTATGGATTTGGCAACTGCAGCTGCGATAAGCAAGGGTGTAACTGGTGGATGAAGTAGTACTATTAATTGCATTTTCTATCGTGAAATGACAATACTATACTTGTCTAGGCTGGGAATGAACTGAATCATAATATGGAACACTCTACAAATAGTATTGAAAGGAGAACAAAAAGAACAGGGTGATTCGCCCTCCCATTAAAATGCTATGTAGAGTACGGTTTCAAGAGCTCTTGACACAAGTAAACATAGTCAGTTTTATGTGTCACAGCAAAAAGCGGCAATGCAAGTTTGAATGCAGTAAAGAAGAAATCAACTGCACCTCCTTTGTCGCCCTTGCTTTCTGCATTCCTCATAAGCTTGGCAACTGTGACCAAATGCATCACTAGGAGAGCAAATGCACACAGAGGATACTCTCGAGCTCGATCCAACATTAAGTCATTCACTTCTACTGCAGACACATCCCTCTCCAAATCAATCTTAAGATTCATTGCAGCAACTGAATATCCAGCTAACAAGCCCCAAGAACGATCATTTTCAGCCTGTCTCGGATCTGAAATCTTGTTCAATATCCACAGTCTCTTTTCTAATGTATCACGAATCGCCTCGTAGACATTCAACAGATGATCATAGAACAAATCACCATGGGCATTCAATGTCTTCATTACAGTATTCAAACCGCCATGAGATATCCACACCTTATCATTTGGATGGCCCCACTTATGACGTGCATTATCTTGCATTATCTTTCTGCCTGCTGCTGCCGGTTGCCCATCGCATCCAAATGCAATTATATGACTGGCTAGTGGAGGTTCTGTGGTACTTAGTTGCGGATCTTGCTTCACCATCTCTTCCCACTCGGCCACTTGCCTATCAGATGCAGCAATCTGACATTGAATGAGTGCCTCGACTGTTGAACCCTCTGATAGATCATAATGATCTGCAAACAAACGCGAGTTGTTTTGTGTGTATCTGTTCTTAACATTCGAACCATCAACTGGTCGAAGCCACCTATCTCATCTGTTATACCATCAGGTATATGATTGCGTGGTATAGAGAAACAATGCTGTTGATTGCTGTTGTCACTTTGGATAGTTGCTGGATGTTCATTATCTTTCAATGCCTCCATTTGAGTGCGAGAAGTCTCGTCAACAATGCCATCAAATTGTGGCAGCTTCCGTACAACTTCCCTATCGCTAAGAACTAGTTTATCTCTGTTTTCCAAGACATACTGTATGTTCTCCAACACACATTCTGACAAGCGATTCCAATCTTCTGAACTTGGGCATATGACCTTTTTGGCCAATGCAACTTTTTGATCCGCTGATAAGTCCTTTGTAGCATCAGCCCATACCACGGCAGGCTCATGTGAGATTCTAGCATTTGGGTCTTCATCGTTGTAAAAGCCAGCAGCTTTGAGGTCTTCTTCTTTGATCACCACAATATTGACAATAATCCATTGATTGTAGCCAGCCTCTCGTCCAAGTTGCACAAACCCACAGTTATCAAAATATGCAATGCAAACATCTCTTGGCTTAGCTATAATCTCGTCTTACCATTTCATCAGAGAGTCAGTTACTCGAGCCTTGAGGTCATACTTTCTACTTGCAGATATACATAACTTAGACAAGCGATCATGAAACTCCTTCGATACCTTTTGTCTATGCAGGAGTTCATTGATCATTAGCTGCACATACCCAAGATGCTTGCGTAGATTTCGTAGAAGTACATCCGATGCAACAAGGGCAGCCAGATAAAACCGTTGGTGATCTTGATGATCCGTGGATAGATAGAGCTCAGGATTGAACTCTATTTCGCCAGACCCCATTGCAAACATTGCTCTATCAATCAGACGAGGGGATTGACATCTAAACTTCAACATCTCTCTCGGTGACAATACAGGCAGGTGACTCTCGTGAGACACACTTGCTTTTGCAATCACATGCAAGAATGCAAAAAATGCTCCAACCTCTACTAAAGCTTGCATTGGATCTGATGCCATCTCCATCACCCCTTGTTTTAGTCTCATTCACTTTCAATACAAAAGTTGATGTGACAGTACTGGTATACAACTCCCCATCCTCCATCTCTGCCATAGTTGCCGATAGTACATACGCCCGATTGTGTTGATTTGTTGCTTTAATATCTGCTTTATGCCGTTTCAATAGCCACTCCACTGGTGGATCATCTTTCATATCATTATCCTCCACCTTTGTATTGAATACTTTTACTAGCCAATCACCAGCCCGGATATATTGTTGCTTGTGGTTGGACGATTGCATCCATCTACGGGGCATTTGTAGCATGTGTGCCTTCGTTTGGTATGAGACTCCAAAGCACATAATGGGCACAAGAGATGAGAACATGGCATGATCTTTACACGATCAGTCCCGTCACCAATCAGCCAACCACATTTCTGCAACTGGGTTTGGCAAACCAGGTTATCAAAGGTTGTTTCTTTTTGCCAGCCATCAATTGCTTGGCCCCAGACATATTAGTTCTGTTCTGTTGCAGTTCCAAAAAATTCGATCCTGCACAAACAGTACAATCGAGCCAGAACCGTTAGAGATGCGCCCAATCCGACT